>JAOTOL010001654.1:4337500-4604561 GCA_034440575.1 Imbricaverruca yamaguchii | reverse complement strand
TGCTGTTGCTGTTGCTGCTGTTGCTCAATCAGTCATAGCATGTTCCGCCGCAACAAAGACCACGGAGCAAACATATACTGATGGTTAGGTTGGTATCGCAGCTTGGTTGCACACTGCACAGTGCACACTGCCCACTGCACAATACACACTGCACAGTGCACACTGCACAGTGCATACTGCACAGTGCACACTGCACAGTGCATACTGCACAGTGCATACTGCACAGTGCACACTGCACAGTGCACACTGCACAGTGCACACTGCACAGTGCACACTGCACAGTGCACACTGCACAGTGCACACTGCACAGTGCACACTGCACAGTGCACACTGCACACTGCACAGTGCACAGTGCACACTGCACAGTGCACACTGCACACTGCACAGTGCACACTGCACAGTGCACACTTACAGTGCACACTGTACAGTGCACACTGCACAGTGCACACTGCACAGTGCACACTGCCCACTGCACAATACACACTGCACAGTGCACACTGCACAGTGCATACTGCACAGTGCACACTGCACAATGCACACTGTACAGTGCACACTGTATAGTGCACACTGCACAGTGCACACTGCACAGTGCACACTGCACAGTGCACACTGTACAGTGCACACTGCACAATACACACTGCACAGTGCACACTGCACAGTGCACACTGTACAGTGCACACTGCACAGTGCACTCTGCAATTGCACGGTGCAGTGTGTACTGTGAGTGAGTGAGGAGTGAGTGAGGAGTGAGTGAGAAGTGAGTGAGGAGGAGGAGTGAGTGAGGGTGAGTGAGGAGTGAGTGAGGAGTGAGTGAGTGAGGGTGGAGGAGTGAGTGAGTGAGTGAGGTGAGTGAGGAGTGAGTGAGGAGTGAGTGAGGAGAAACACGACTCTATCGCCACAGCTGCCGTGGCAACTGCCGCATTCCATACCACAGCTAACCCCGCTGACAGCTGAGCACCCCACTTACTGACCTCTCTGTACCGGAGCCCCTGCGTGTGCGACCGACACACCCAACTGCCCTGGCTGGGAGGACTTACTCCTGCATCTCCGCGGCATGCTAACCTTGTGCGGGGTTTAGTGGAGAACCCACCGGCCGGCTACCAGTCGGTGCACTTGGCTGAGCCGCGCTCCAGCTTAGGCCGGCTGCGGTAAGTCACGTGATTCGGGTCACGTGATTCGGAGACGGCGCGGTAGGCGTTATGTTTTTTAGTGCTGTATTTGCTGATCCAGAGTCGTTCACCAGCAACACATCGCCGGCGGTGGCTTTCATTCATGGATAGCGCAAGCGATGCGTGCGGAACAATGTCGGGGGACGCTCAGACGTGAAGAAGAAAATCAATCAGTGTCCACATTAAGGCCATTATTCGCTTCCTTCCTCTGTTATTTAGAACTAAAAGCAGGACCAGAACCAGAACCAGAACCAGAACCCCACCACGCCCTGCCTGTGCTGGACTGACGGCTCCTCCCGCTGCTCCTGTAGTACAAGTGCAGAGCAGCCGCTTCCAGCCGTTTCTCCGGCCTTGGGGAGGGTCGGCTCAGACTCCACCTCCAACCTCGGGGGAGGGCGGCCCAGACCCTGACCCTCCTCTGGGAATCGGCCCAGACTCCACCTCCGACCTCGGGGGAGGCTCGGCTCAGACTCCACCTCCGACCTCGGGGGAGGGTCGGCCCAGACTCCACCTCCGACCTCTGGGGGAGAGGGTCGGCTCAGACACCACCTCCGACCTCGGGGAGGGGAGGGGGTCGGCCAACCACCTCCGACCTCGGGAGGGAGGGGTCGGCTCAGACATCACCTCCGACCTCGGGGCGGGCTCAGACGCCACCTCCAGCCCTATATGTGAGGCTGCTCCACATCAGCTGACTCACGTGACAGTACCGGAGATGGTCAGTTAGTTGTTGGTTTTACGACCCATCAACCGTTGAGTCATGTAGCATCGCCAGTCTCTACGCTGATTGGTCACAGGCGAAAGTAGCGACAGGTAGACTGAACCCACAACTTCGATTGTGAGACCCCTCGTACTATACTCGTCCCCGTACCGGATGTGGTCGCCGACCCTGTGACCCACATTGGTCACTTCCACCTGATTACATTTGACGAGGGCGTGCCGGTGGTCCACACCGCCTTCTCTGTCAGGCGCTACACATGTGCGAGGCAACTTATCACTTACGCAAGAGTCATTTGCGCAAGAAATCGCTGCCACTCACGATCCAACTACAACGCACGTCGTAAATTATACATCCATTGGTTAATGGCCGTAGCACCGTGCCCCCGTCCTGTTAGTACTAATCTTGAATCAATTTATCAATTTTCATCTTATATAGTATGGTTTCCATGAAGTGCCGGGCAAAGTTACATCTCCTCTGAAGTTGAAAAAAAAATCACTGTCGTCAATTTTAGATGTATTTTTCGTACCCAACTAGCTCTTATGCACAATGCCATGTCGGCGTCACATGGAACATCCCAGACCGTCCTCCACGCCAAGAACAGCCCCTGGTGCCGACCATGCTATCTTGATGGATTGTACCAGTTTAGCCGCTGACAGGTCTGACTCAGGGCGATGGTGTGGTGTACGGTCTACACTCTCCAACTGCACATAGACGCGTAAATTGTGCGTGTTCTAACCCCACCTCCAATAACTTCCCGGGGGGCGAGCAGTCTATGGGTAAGTTGCTCGTCTCACAATCGAAAGGTTGTGGGTTCGAGTGACGCTACATGACTCAACGATCGATGTGTCGTGAAACCAATAGCCAACCAACAAATAACTTACTATGGTATGGAAACTAAACGATATGGAAGGTTATCTGAATGCAGTGTAAAGCTATAATTTATGACCTATCCATGTGACATTGACGACACAGTTCATATCCTAAAGACGCAGAACACATTTTAATTTTAATTTTGAAAGCGTTCACTGGGTGAAAATAATATTGATAGAATAACAATTTGACAGAGCAAGGTCTCGTGTGGCATGTCAGGTGAGCTCATGTCACGACCTGTCACGACCGTGAGAGTGCTAGTCAGCAACTGTTTCGGCATTGTTGGGGGGGGGCGGAGTTCGGTTCGGTGGTGGCCCGGCAACTACCGACGGTCACCCCCCCCCCCCCCCCCTGGTCAAAATCCCCGAGCAGAGGCCCCGATACAGACACTGTAGATAAGTGACAGCATAGCTGTGCTAATAATCAGTTGGCGATTGCATTGGCGAACACCCAACTGTCTTCCGTCAGAATGATGCCGAGAGCCGTGAGGTTGTCTCCGTGTCGAATAGTCGCACACACACTTCATGTGGTGTTCATTTACGTGTATAGCCGCCTGCACTGTACCGGGCCATCAGCTTATAAATGGGGGCCATGAAGCACAAGAGCTGCATAACCATGCTGCATGCGCCTCACTAAGTAGCAAATTATTATCTTGCTGGGACTGAACACGTCATCAGCATGCTAGGTCCTAAATCAGCAGTGTTTTCTTTTTTGTTGTTATCAGACTAAGCTCAAAGGCTTGGTGCTTGTAGGAAGTGATTCAGGTGTTTTGACATCACTGCAGCTTCCAACTACTCCGACTTCCAACTACTCCAACTTCCAACCGACACACACACACCGCGGCCTCCAATTGAACACAGGATGTATTGTCCGGGAAATGGCAGCTGTCCCGACAGTGAACACACTCTCCTCCACCCTTGTCCGCCCTCCTCCACCCTTGTCCGTCCTCCTCCACCCTTGTCCGCCCTCCTCCACCCTTGTCCGCCCTCCTCCACCCTTGTCCGCCCTCCTCCACCCTTGTCCGCCCTCCTCCACCCTTGTCCGCCCTCCTCCACCCTTGTCCGCCCTCCTCCACCCTTGTCCGTCCTCCTCCACCCTTGTCCGTCCTCCTCCACCCTTGTCCGCCCTCCTCCACCCTTGTCCGTCCTCCTCCACCCTTGTCCGCCCTCCTCCACCCTTGTCCGCCCTCCTCCACCCTTGTCCGCCCTCCTCCACCCTTGTCCGCCCTCCTCCACCCTTGTCCGCCCTCCTCCACCCTTGTCCGCCCTCCTCCACCCTTGTCCGCCCTCCTCCACCCTTGTCCGCCCTCCTCCACCCTTGTCCGCCCTCCTCCACCCTTGTCCGCCCTCCTCCACCCTTGTCCGTCCTCCTCCACCCTTGTCCGCCCTCCTCCACCCTTGTCCGCCCTCCTCCACCCTTGTCCGCCCTCCTCCACCCTTGTCCGCCCTCCTCCACCCTTGTCCGCCCTCCTCCACCCTTGTCCGCCCTCCTCCACCCTTGTCCGCCCTCCTCCACCCTTGTCCGCCCTCCTCCACCCTTGTCCGTCCTCCTCCACCCTTGTCCGTCCCTCCTCCACCCTTGTCCGCCCTCCTCCACCCTTGTCCGCCCTCCTCCACCCTTGTCCGTCCCTCCTCCACCCTTGTCCGCCCTCCTCCACCCTTGTCCGCCCTCCTCCACCCTTGTCCGTCCCTCCTCCACCCTTGTCCGCCCTCCTCCACCCTTGTCCGTCCTCCTCCACCCTTGTCCGCCCTCCTCCACCCCGTCTACACCACCACAACAACGACCACCCCCACCACGGCCCCGCCACAAAACACCACCGACCACACACACACCACCGACCACAACACAACACCACCGACCACAACACACACGACCACAACCGACCACAACACACGACACACACGACCACCGACCACAACACACGACCACCGACCACAACACACGACCACCGACCACAACACACGACCACCGACCACAACACACGACCACCGACCACAACACACGACCACCGACCACAACACACGACCACCGACCACAACACACGACCACCGACCACAACACACGACCACCGACCACAACAAACGACCACCGACACAACAACCACCGACCATAACGACCACCGACCATAACACACGACCACTGATCACAACACACGGCCACCAGCCACAACACATGGACCACCGACCACAACACACGACCACCAACCACAATGCGCCAGCCATACGTTCGCGTGACTAGAGCACTTGGAAGCGTAACATTCGAACTCGAATTGAAGCTTCAGCATTTGGGGCACGATCTCGTGCTTCCCTCGCACCACGCGTCACGGAGCTGAAGGACAAACACGACGTCTGATAGGGAAAGGTACCTGAATGTGCGATTCAAATAAAAATCATCGACAATACATGCAACACAAATCAGTCAACAGGAATAAGCTTTCACGTTTCTCATTCGGTGTATAATATCATCTGAAACTTCGCCCTCTCCCTGTCTGTTCCCCTTCCCCACCACTTCTATACATCCACATCCCTTCCTCCTCCCTCGCTCTCTTTCCATCTCTCGCCATTCCTTGCTCCTCTCTCTCTCTCTCTCTCTCTTTTCTCTATCTTGTCCTTTTCTTTCTTCCCCACTGTTCCCCTTCCTCTGTCCCCCTTCATCTTCCTCGGTGCCCAGCGCATCTCCCAGCCTCTGCCTCTGGCACGGGCCCCTCCCTGACGTTTCCTCTGCTTCTCACTATCTCCCTCCCCGTCCCTCTGCCCGTCCCCCGTCTCATCTTCACACCCCGCCCCGTCGGTGAGTCAGACATTGCGGCCCGGTGCCAGATCTGGCGCCAGATTCAGTGCCCTGGAATGCGGTTTTTTGGCGCGGGGAAAGTGCCGCCATGGTCACGGACAGCATTCACTGGAAGAGACCGTTTTCGCTCCGTCGCTACCCGATGCAACGACAGCTGAATCGACAATCGCCGCTGTTGCGGTACGATCGTACCATTCCCAAGGTCGTACCACGCTCTGTCGTTTCGTATTCGACAATCGTACCGACCTGTGGTATCGGTGTCATTTATTAGTTGGCCTTTTAACGTGTATTGCATCTATTATTGTGCACATTTATATGCGTATTTAATGATTGTTCTGTTGTACATTCGTCAGTTTACGCTAGGTTCTCGCATTGTGATCGGAGATGGTGATGGTGGTGATGTTCATGTGGGTGTTCAAGTGCGACCATTGACCCGATGGGTGCCGACACCGCGTCGGTTTACCCTTCTAACACGGCCGCATCAGTTCTTGTTTTGTTCTGAAAGATTCGCCTAGAATTAAAGGCCCAGAACTCGCTCTAGAGAGAAATATTAAACTGGTTCATCCAAAGAAAACATAAAAGCGGTCATTCTATTACGTCCATATTTTTGTATTCTTGTTGAATATAAATACTAGGTTCACAGACGAGTATATATATATATATATATATATATATATATATATATATATATATATATATATATATATATATATATATAATAAATAAAAAAAAAGAGCGTTCAAACTCTGGTGGTCCAGCTTCGGATACTTCTCCCACATTCGTCACCTTCGTCACGTTCGTCAGTAAAAAATGTGGTTACAGATCGGATTAGCATTTCTGATCAGCGCAATGAAAATAACTGCGTACGTGTTGTATTTTCCATCCTACACTACGCCATTGATCAGCAGTACGACAAAACGCACGACCCGAACAACAATCTTAAATCACTCGTTTAATAACATAGCAGGTCACCGAACCAAAGCTTAATGAAACCGCAATGAACAACAAGCGTACAGACGGATCATATCGGAACTTAGATCATGTGTCCGTTCACACAACGGTTTAGATAACGGAGGGGAGCACACTGTGCTCATTTTGTGTGGAGGGAGGTAGTAGGGCTGGGCATGCTGCGAAATACGCGTCTTTCAAACCTGAAAAGAGAGGAGACCCATGCCGAATATTTTATGCTAAATCTTGTTAAACTGGACTGTAGCCTGCAGAATCTTCCAAGGTTGGTACATTTGTGACGCATGCATCTGTGGAAATTGGTTTATCCACCGATGGCAAAATAGAACGCACAGATTTCCCCACTCCTCGACGCCGCGGTTTTCAAAACTAATTACAGTCCTCTATTTCTCAAGCAAAGTGGATCAACTAAAAAAAACATTACACGCCCATTCTTCACGCCCATTCTTCCTTGTCCATACCTTCCATACAGGGGATGTAGATAGGTATGTCTGCAAATAGAAAGCAAAAGTACCGGAACGAAAACTTTTCGCTACCGAATTCTCGATTACACCGTCACATTGCATCACGACCGTCATTTCTACCCCTCGCAAAGGTTCACATGCAGTTACTCCGTCACGTACACCTGCGTACCACTCATAAAGGTACACCTGCGGTTAAAACCGTCACTTACGCCGTCACTCGCGACCGTCACTGCTACCACTCATAAAAGCGCACCTCCAGTTACACCGTCACTTACTCCGCCACTTACACCGTCACTTGCGACCGTCACTTGCGACCGTCACTTCTACCACTCAAAGGCACACCTGCAGTTACACCGTCACTTACGCCGTCACTTCTACCACTCGTAAAGTTACACCTGCGGTTAAATCGTCACTTAGGCCGTCACTTACGCCCCAATGTCCGCCCTACACTATAGCGCCCCGCCGACGGCCCTACAGCACGGCCACACCAGCCCTCCCTCACCACCACACCAGGCCTCTCTCACCACCCCCTACACACACAGCCTCCCCCACCACACCAGCCCTCCCTCACCACCACACCAGCCCTCCCTCACCACCACACCAGCCCTCCCTCACCACCACACCAGCCCTCCCTCACCACCACACCAGCCCTCCCTCACCACCACACCAGCCCTCCCTCACAAACTAAAACACAAGCCTACAACCAGCCTTACCAGCCTCCACCCACAGCCTTCCACCAAACCAGGCCCTCCTCACCACCACACCAGCCCTCCCCCACCACCACACCAGCCCTCCCCCACCACCACACCAGCACCGTGAGGCGGGCCGAGGTCAGCGAGGTCACGCCGCCGCCGACAGTGACGTATCTGGCCGCCGGCGGAGCCGGGTCACGAGGTCGGGTCACGGGGGCGGGGTCGGGGCCGCGGCGGGCCGGCGCGGTCCTTATCAGCCGATCCCGGTCACGGCGGCTTGCTGTCGCCGGATTGGGACTGGGACGGCCTCGGCGTGCCCCGCAGATGTCACTGATGGGTCACGCTGCGACCGCAGCGCCACCATTGCACTGGTGGATAGCCGGACTTGGCTGGAGCGGCTTGCAACAAACGCGAGGTCGGGGATTGAGCGCAGTGCCGTCGCCAGACCTTCGACGAGGGCGTGTCTGTGTGGAGGGGGGGGGGGGAGGGGCATCAAAGTTTTGTTGGTAATTCTCTCAATGCGAGGAAGGCCGAACTTTCCAGGGATTTCAGCCACAGTGTTTTGAGATGGGGAGGAAACTTCCACCACTTCCCCCTCCGCCTTCCTCTCCCCTCGTGGTGATGTCTGTGAGAATGTATGGGAGCATGGAAAGTATGCGTTCATCAAGAACCACTGCATTATGTCTGGTTATATACGGTTTCTTATGATATCGGGCAGCGGGTGTTGATTTGTGAGCATCGCTGTGGTGCAAGCACTGGATTGGGTCAAGAGGAAGATTAATTGAGGAACGTGGACATTGTCCGTGCGTCCTGTGCCAAATTATGAACACATTTGGTCGCGGATGGGAGGGTGATGGGCAAGTCAACATTGGATGCCGAGCCACTTCGACGAGATCATCAGCAGTACGGTGTCTGAAGAGAGCGACACACCGACTTCAGCAGAGAGAACACTACTTGCAAAATGCACCGACGTGGTTTGCACAGGCAGGTTTACAGGAGGAAACGAGGAACTGGCTCAAGAGAGGAGACGTGCACCGTGTGTCCTCTGTGTTGGTACTACACAGAGGAATCACGCCGCCGCTGCTTCCTCTTTGTCTGCTTCTCTATCAGTGGTATACTCAGCACCGTCATATTCGTATCGGTTCTTATCAAGTGTGAGCGTCCATTTGATCAAATTTGATATAACAAGTAACGGAACACGCAACGCTGGTAGGGGTGGATCCAAGAATGTTGGTTGGCATACCGGTCTTGGGGGTGTGGGGCCATTTCACCGAGGGGAAGCCACTGATGGAGACAATTTGCGAGGGTGGTGGAGCACTCGAGCTCGCACGAGTGGCACATTCGGCTAAGCAATTCATGAAGGGAGGGGGTACACACTCGAGCATTCTGGATGGGCGCCTTCTTCCAGTTGCAGGGGGAGGTGAGTGCCCCTGGATCCGGTCCCCCCTGGCTGTGGCGTCTGCAGCAAATCCGGCATATCGCCCAAAGGCGGCTTAACGGACCACATTGCGGCCTGGGTGTCCTGAGACGGCGGCGACGCCGACACCAGAACATGGTGTCGGTGCGAGACCTGGCAGACATCGGGCCGTGTTCTGTGGCGAGCCGAAACTGTCTGTCGTCTGTCGTCTGTCGTCTGGCAGGTGGAGTGGGGGGGGGGACGTCACGACCGCACGTGAGCCAGACGGCGGGCCGCAGCAACAGCGGGAGATTATTCACGGAGACAGCGGCCGGACGGTAGAGGCGACGGATTGTGCACTGTTCGGGACCGCACCAGGTGGTGTGTGTAGATGCAGATTTGTGTCCACTTTCAGTGTTGACAGCGCATGTGTGCACTCACCTCCTAGTTCTAGCCATGCAGGCGTGGAACTGGGAAAAGGTGACAAGGGGTCTCATCCTCTCAGCTTTGGGTGTGGGCAGGAGAGACGGCAATGGCAACTGGCCACCAATCTGCCGGGTGGCCAGTTTCCATTGCCGTCTTGCATATCTGCCAAAGGAGAAGATATGCAAAATGGCCGAGGAATATTCTGATAGCCTAAACTAATCAGAACGACGTGTCGCACCCTGCTATTTGAGCAACATTGCAATATCGCCACACAAAATGCCAAATGAATGTGTTAGCACAATTTGTGTATTTAGCATAGTAGCACAATTTCAGCCTCTTCCTAACTCACGCAAGATTTGCCGAGTCGAGTAGATCAGGAACCATACAGACCACACCTCGCTACTGCCAGCTCCCATGCGCCCATTGCATGATGACGTCACCGCCACCTGCCGTTACAGCGACAAAGGCGACGACGGCGGCCCGCCACGTTCACGAGCGTCGGGGCAGAGCTGTGGGATTTGCGCGGCGTCCGGGACCGGCGTCGCCCGGTGACGACTGTGACGAGCCGGTGACGACTGTGACGCGCAGCTGGTGCAGTCACGACGTCCGGCCGACGTGCCAGCCCCGCCACGGAAATACCGGACGGCGTCACGTCACGTCACGTCACGTCACGTCCACCAAGGCGCGGAGTGGTGCTACACAACGACCCCGTGTCTGTGTCACGGCCACATAGACAGTTTGATATGACGACATTACGATGACTCACAGAGAAAGGCTACACACGCCGAATATGCTGTCGTGTTTAGCCCAGGATATATATATATATATATATATATATATATATATATATATATATATATATATATATATAATATATATATATATATAATAATGCAGAGACTGCTTTAGCGCATCCAACGCAAATATTGATGAGATAAGCATCTTCAGTTACCTTTTAAACGCTCGACGTATGGGCTGCAATGGCAGAATGTCAAACACGGCCTACAATGCTCCAATTGGTTGTAATTGGTCCCATTCCTTGGTGATAGCTTGGTGCTGAAGTGAAGGGTAGTTTGTGGAATCCGGAGTGGTATGTGTGCTTAAAATTGTAGAAGTATAATGGACACGAAGGAAATGCATTTGTTCTGGAGTAGTAGAAGTGATAAGCCTATTGTAGCATGCATGCGGCATGTCTCCAGCCCGGTGACACCGGCACCATCAAAATTAGAGACCCCTCGCCGAAGGCTCCTGCGCTATGTCTCCGGCCGGGAGGGGGGGGGGGAGTACTACCCTATTGTTATTTGGATCTAGTGAAGTGTGCTTTAGAGGACATGGAACAACGATGAGTGTGTTAGTTGGAAAAATCGCCGTCAGTAACTCCCACATAACTTCCTGAGATGAATGGGTGACCCACCAGATCAGGCCCATCCGTATCCAGTTTTTTTACACAGAATTCCCGCATACATGTATAGTATCATGTATCGTTCATTTTGGTCTGCACCAACCGTTGTGCTGCTGTATACCCAGAAGCGCCTCTGTCACAAGCTGGTCTGTCTGTGCTGAAAGAGTGACCCACTGTCGCACACTGGTCTATATATGCTGGATGTGTGACTCATTGTTATACACTGGTCTGTCTGTGCTGGAGGAGTGACCCACTATCACACCATGGTCTGTCTGTATGGAGGAGTGACCCACTGCCACACACTGGTCTGTCTGTGCTGGAGGAGTGACCCACTGCCACACGCTGGTCTGTGCTGGAGGAGTGACCCACTGCCACACACTGGTCTGTATGTGAGGAGTGACCCACTGCCACACACTGGTCTGTCTGTGCTGGAGGAGTGACCCACTGCCACACACTGGTCTGTGCTGGAGGAGTGACCCACTGTCACACACTGGTCTGTGCTGGAGGAGTGACCCACTGCCACACACTGGTCTGTGCTGGAGGAGTGACCCACTGCCACACACTGGTCTGTCTGTGGGAGGAGTGCTGGAGGAGTGACCCACTGTCACACACTGGTCTGTGTGCTGGAGGGAGTGACCCACTGCCACACACTGGTCTGTCTGGGAGGAGTGACCCACTGTCACACACTGGTCTGTGCTGGAGGAGTGACCCACTGTCACACACTGCCTGGTCTGTTGTGCTGGAGGAGTGACCCACTGCCACACACTGGTCTGTCTGTGCTGGAGGAGTGACCCACTGTCACACACTGGTCTGTGCTGGAGGGTGCCCACTGCCACACACTGGTCTGTCTGTAGAGGAGTGCCCCACTGCCACACACTGGTCTGTGCTGGAGGAGTGACCCACTGTCACACACTGGTCTGTGCTGGAGGAGTGACCCACTGCACACACTGGTCTGTGCTGGAGGAGTGACCCACTGTCACACACTGGTCTGTCTGGTGCCTGCTGTGCTGGGGGTACCACTGCACACACTGGCTTATGGAGGAGTGGCCCACTGCCACACACTGGTCTGTCTGTATGGAGGAGTGACCCACTGCCACACACTGGTCTGTCTGTATGGAGGAGTGACCCACTGCCACACACTGGTCTGTGCTGGAGGAGTGACCCACTGCCACACACTGGTCTGTCTGTATGGAGGAGTGACCCACTGCCACACACTGGTCTGTCTGTGCTGGAGGAGTGACCCACTGCCACACACTGGTCTGTCTGTGCTGGAGGAGTGACCCATTGCCACACACTGGTCTGTCTGTGCTGGAGGAGTGACCCACTGCCACACACTGGTCTGTCTGTGCTGGAGGAGTGACCCACTGCCACACACTGGTCTGTATGGAGGAGTGACCCACTGCCACACACTGGTCTGTCTGTGCTGGATGAGTGACCCACTGCCATACACTGGCCTGTATGGAGGAGTGACCCACTGCCACACACTGGTCTGTGCTGGAGGAGTGACCCACTGCCACACACCGGTCTGTGCTGGAGGAGTGGCCCACTGCCACACACTGCTGTGCTTATGCTGGAGGAGTTGGCTACTGACCCAACGATTCCCGGAAGTGGTGGTGCTCCTGCTGACCGTCCATCTCAAGCCGGGAGGGCTGCAATAACCCAGTTAGTTCGAGTCGGCGGCCGACGACGTTGTGTCGACGTGTGGACAAGTTGTCGCGTCACGTGTTTGACACGTGACCACAGTGCGTGCCCGTTGTCGCGTCACGTGTTTGACACGTGACCACGGTGCGTGGCCGTTGTCGCGCCACGTGTTTGACACGTGACCACGGTGCGTGGCCGTTGTCGCGTCACGTGTTTGCCACGTGACCACGGTGCGTGGCCGTTGACACGTCACGTGACACGTCACGTTAAAGGTCAGCCGGGCCGCGGTCACGCCGCCAGACCACGCCCCAGCACCCCTCTCACAGCGGCGTGAGTCACCACGCTTGGCGGGAGCTTAGCCTGGCGGGAGCTTAGCTTGGCGGGCGTGGTGTTGCTGCAGGGCCTCGGCCGGCGCGCCGAAAGGTCGCGCCATTTTCCGATACCACCCCCGGCGGCCGCCCACCGTCTCCGGGACTCACCGCCGGAGGTGGCGGCTCTGCCGACCCTGCCGACCCTGCCGACCCTGCCACGCCCTTCACCACCTGTTGGCAGCTGCAGGGTTCACGTGCCATGACCGAGCTAGCGTCGATTCGGCACCGCCGGCCATCGCCGGTCGTGCTGAAGGAGACGAACATTGGGCTCTTCTACGACGCCTTCGACAGCCAGGCCATGTGGCGTGGCCAGAATCCCTCACTAACTGTGCAGAAGGAGACGAACATTGGGCTCTTCTACGACGCCTTCGACAGCCAGGCCATGTGGCGTGGCCAGAGTCCCTCACTAGCTCCCCCGCCCAATGTTCGTGCAGGAGACGAACATTGGGCTCTTCTGCGACTTCTACGGCTTCTGCGACTCCTACGACTTCTACGACTTCTACGACTTCTACGACTTCTTCTACTTCTACGACTTCCACGACGCCTTCGACAGCCAGGCTATATCGCGTGGCCAGAGTCCCTCACTAACTTTCCAGAAGGAGACCAACTTTGGGCTCTTCTCCAACTTTTACGACACCTTCGACAGCCAGGTCATATCGTGTGGCCAGAGTCCCTCACTAAGTATCCAGAAGGAGACGAACATAGGGCTCTTCCACGACTTCAACAACTTCTACGACTTCTGCGATGCCTTCGACAGCCAGGCTACATCGTGTGGCCAGAGTCCCTCACTAACTGCCGATAAGAAGAACATTGGGTTCTTTTACGACGCCTGCTACGACGCATTCGACAGCTAGGTCAGCCAGACCGTGCCGCGTCGCCAGCGTTCTTCGCCGACTGGTCGCGGGTGGACTCGCAAATACCGCCGGTTAGGGGATTCGAACCCACGAACACGAGTCGACCGCTCTACCAACTGAGCTACCGCAACTCCCTCGTCCTCGTCTTCACGGTCGTTCTCACAAGTTGTATACCGCTCTTACAGGACCGGACACCCCACGAATTGGCTCAGATTATAGGGACAAGGCTCGGCGACATTTCGCCCACTGTATGCTGATTCTGAGAGATGCCCCGCTCCCGCACATTGCGTTTTATGCCGACTCGTGTCGTCCTGTATTCTCATCAAATCAGAGCGATTTCAAGGTGCACAACCCCACCACTTTCTGTGGTGCCGACGCACCGGTGCTGCACCCCCCCCCCGCCCCATCATAGGTGTGTATTTCGCGAAATTCGTGCGTTCATCCGGGCACTTCCAGCCCACGGTGCTCGCCCCAGAACGCAAGATCATTGCCACCCGTTTATATCTTGTACATTGAAGAACACTTCCACCCACGTGCATCAGCTGTCTGTTGGTTTCACTTCAGCCCTGCTTCGTCAGCTGATTGTATCCATATCCTTAGCCTCGTTGGTACGCTACATGCTTTCACAAAAAGATACATTGAATCCCATCGACATTTTGACATGTCAGGTTTTGAAAAAAGAGGTTTGGCACACCATGGAAGGTGAAATCTTACATTCGTATTTCAGTATTGCTGTCGTGGATCCGTGCTACATAGCACACCACCAGCTCAACTGAACACCTGCCCACCTGAACACCTGCCCACCTGAATACCTGCCCACCTGAACACCTTCCCACCTGAACACCTGAACACCTGAATACCTGCCCACCTGAATACCTTCCCACCTGAATACCTGGACACCTGAATACCTGCCCACCTGAACTGCACCCTGCACCCCGACCTGAACGCCTACCCACCTGAACACCTACACCTGACACCTGAACACCTGAACCCACCTTCCCACCCAAACAAATTTCAGCACTGCATCTGAAAACCTTATACCTGAACTACTTACAATACTGGCCCACCTGAAAACGTTACATTACTGGCCCACTTGAAAAGCTCACAGAACTGGCCCGTCTGAAGCCTTACAGAGCTGCGCCTGAACATCGGACACAAGCGCAGCTGAAAACCTTACACCACTAGTTTACCTGAACACCCTACACTACTGCATCTGTGAATCCGATGCTACCACACCTGAACATTTTACACTACTTCATATAAAAATCGGCCTCTAACAAGCCTGAAAATATCATACTACTGTACCTAAAAATTCGACAGCACGCACCTAAAAACCTTACACCACTAGCCCATCTGAGCAACTTACACAACTGCATCTGAAAATCCGACACCAACACAACTGAACATCTTACCCTACTGTACCTGAACATTCAACACTAACACACCTTAAAATCCCAGGAAGAATGAACAAACTGACACTGTAACGAGCATGGGAATCCGACAACCCCCAAAAACATGGAAAATAACAAAAATCAGACACTACCACACGTGAAAATCTTGATGATAACATACCTGAAAATCTGACTTCCCGACACTCGAAAAATCTGCGATTGCCTTCCAATGTGACAGTCGTCAGCCTAAGGCACACACTGCACCACCACCGCACCACAACACCACCGTCACCACACCACAACACCACCGCCACCACACCGCCACCAACACCACTGCACCAGCGCACCAGCTGCCGACCACTGACCCGCCCCTCGCGCCCCAGGCTACTCCCGGGGCCGATCCGGGGGAGGCTCTGGCGGGCTATTTCGGTGGTCGCTACACCGTCAGTGGCAGTGGCACACGGCATGTCAGCAGGTGTGCACCCAGCACCGCCCGCCCCGTCGGCGGCGCGGCCTGAGGCGTCGTCCGCGGGGCCGGGATGGCCGAGGGGTTAAGGTGCTGAGCTCTGGATGCCAAAGGTCCCGGGTTCAACACTCGCACCGCTCGGGACATTTCTCACTCCCGCGGTCCACCGGCGAAACGGTGTGGGCGGCGCCATCAGCCGTGAATGTGCATCAAGTGCGTCGTAAGTCACCCAATAAACGAATAAACGAGTAATCGTTTGACCTGGTGACCTACAGTTCGACACGGTGACTTGATTTATTGCGTTTTTAGGTTTGTATTGTCTTCGATCATTGTACGTGCACTGATATTTCACTTTGTGACTGTGCCTTTACGGTTAGATGATGACAAATGCTTCAAGACGCATATGAAGCGGCATTGAGACGAGGTGTTGAGTCACCTGAGGGGGGGGAGTGAAATTGTCCCCCACACTGCGAAAGCTAAGTAGTGTAGAGCGATGTCGTAGTCACGAGTTCGAATCCTGGTGTGTCCAGGACTATTTCTCCGCACTCTTACACCACTAGCTGTGCCGACAAGCATCGATTTGTTGGTAAATCAACACCTAACAAGCAATCCTTTTCAACTTGCGGCCGGGTAAGAAATCCAAGACGCAGCATTAGTAGTCGCACGAACATGCCAATACAACGAACCCCATGTGACACCAGCGGACGTGATCAAACCAACTTTCAATTTCCTCCCCCCCCCCCCCATCTGTTCTCCGCATCCAGAATTTGAAAATGCAGCCGAAGGTGAATTCCCCCGGCTGGCGCGCTAAGAAGCCGATGACACTGCGCATCGCCGCAGCAAAATGCTTCGCGCACACATCCAGTGCGTTTCAGTGCACAACAATCCGCATCAGCGAACCACCCACAACAGCAATGGGCGCCAAATGACCGTGTAGTCAGCGCGACCTTAAACACCGAAACAAACCAATGAGCAGCTCACAACGCCGGCACCGACACCGGGCATCTCCAATTGGTCCGCCAGAAACTGCGCCTTTGACGTCACGACCCCGTTCCTGTTCACCGGCGCCCCACATCGGCCGCGTCAAACGCAAGGTCCGGGTCAAAAGGTCATCACGTGCGGGGCGCTAGTCGATGCCCTGCGGCAGCACATTAGTGCGGTACGTGTGTCTGCTGTTCGCATTGCAATGGCACGTCCTATGGGCGCGGCGGTGTGGTTAGGGCTCGGGTTTGGGAAAGCTCGGCACTGTTCGGCTCTCAGTATCGCCATCCCAGTGAGGACCAGCGGTGGAGCGGATGTTTGCTATCTCGCGGCTTCCCGCCCGCTGCCGGTGACGTCAGCGCAGGATTTCTGTATCATAGGAACATAATTCACCACACATGAGCTAAACATGAACGGTGAAGACGGCCAAATATTTGCATTTGGTCGTCGGTTTTCCACCGTCGATTTCACGCCAGACCCGACTGCTAGCCAATAAACCTATTAATAAAGCTAATAAAATAAACCCGACCGCCACGGCACATATCTCACCTGGCCATACTCACGTCTGTCGATGGAGCTACTTTACTACGCTGCTTTACGTCTGAAGATATATGGCCAAAATCGACTGTGGATGATCTGTCAGGTTTCGGAAGGTAAACCTTGTGCATGATATTTGTGAGGTTTTGAATGGTAACACATACTGTGCATAGTATATCAGATCTGGAAAGGTAACGCCTGCCGTGAATAATTTTTGTTAGGTCTGGAAATGTAAACCTTGTGGGTGATCTTTGTCAGGTCTCGAGAGGTAAACCTTATGTGGATGATCTATGTCAGGTCTAAAAGTAACGCATACTGTGGATAATCTGTCAGGTCTGGAAAGTAATTGGTTTGTGGGTGTAGGCCTGGTATCATGTCAGGTTTCGGAAGGTAAACCTTATGTAGATGATCTATGTCAGGTTTGGAAAGGCAACGCCTGCCGTGAATAATCTATGTTAGGTCTGGAATTGTAAACGTTGTGTATGGTCTGTGTCAGGTCTGGAAGGGTAACATATGGCTAGTATCATGGGAGGTGAAGCCAGGTGGAATCAGGCAAAATTAAGAAAGACTTCTGTAGAAAGAAATCAAGAAAAAAGTCTAAGTTTTCCCTTCATCGACCCATGATAAATTAATCATGTCCATCACCTGGTTCATGTAGACAGGTTTATCTCATCGATCCGTCAGTTGTCATGCTGTTGCACCAGGAATTGAAAACAAACGTGCAAATCGTCAATCACGAGTGCCAATTTAGACATTTGGACGTCATGCTGACAGCTCGCGTGCTATCTCACATGCTGACACATCGCATACCATCACACATATTGACTGATCGCGTGCTATTACACTTGTTAAGAGATCGCATGCTATCACGCATGTGGACAGATCGTATGATATCATTTATGCTGACATATGGATACAATCACACATGTTCACATATGGGATACTATCACACATATCAACATATCACATGCTATCATGCATGTTGACAGATTGCATACTATCACACATGTCGGCATATCACATCCTATCACACAAGCACTCGTCTACACCATCGAATTTTGGGATGTTTTGCTTGGTTACTTGAGTTTTGGGCACATCGACGAGAATCAATCGTGATATTCACATGCTAAATTCACCTTTGTGTAACATTATTTTGTAATTGTTGAAAAAGGCCCTTTATCCGATTCTGGTAAGAGCCACATATGATAGGCAACCCGCATCAGCCGGCGCCGAGTCCCACCATCCGAGGTCCCATGTCCCACCGTACCACATCCCACCAACACATGTCCCACCGTACCACATCCCACCAACACATGTCCCACCGTACCACATCCCACCAACACATGTCCCACCGTACCACATCCCACCAACACATGTCTCACCGTACCACATCACACCATCACATGTCTCACCGTACCACATCCCACCAACACATGTCCCACCGTACCACATCCCACCATCACATGTCTCACCGTACCACATCCCACCAACACATGTCCCACCGTACCACATCACACCATCACATGTCTCACCGTACCACATCCCACCAACACATGTCCCACCGTACCACATCACACCATCACATGTCTCACCGTACCACATCACACCATCACATGTCTCACCGTACCACATCACACCATCACATGTCCCACCGTACCACATCACACCATCACATGTCCCACCGTACCACATCCCACCAACACATGTCTCACCGTACCACATCACACCAGCACATGTCTCACCGTACCACATCACACCAGCACATGTCTCACCGCACCATATCCCACCAGCACACGTCTCACCGTACCACATGCCATGTCCACCACCATGTCTTACCGACCACATGCCCATCATCCATGTCCACCGTACCACATCCCATGTTCCACCGTATCCTACCGTCTCATACACTCCCATACTCCCCCTCCCCCCTCCCACTATCCAATGCTCCACCATCCCATATTGCAGTCCCATGTCCCATCTCCCATCCCACCTCATGTCTCACGATCCCATATTTCGCCGTCCCATGTCCCACTGTCCCACTACCCCATGTCGCAACATCCTATGTCGCACCATCCCATGTCCCACCATATCCCATGTCCGACCTTCCTATGCCACATCATCCCATGCCCCACCGCCGCTCGTGTTTTTCGTTGTTTATTGGGTGTTTCATGACGCATTCATGCACATTCACGGCTGATGGCGCCGCTCACACTGTGTCGCCGGTGGGCCGCGGGATTAAAAAATGTCCCGGGTGGTGTCAGTGTTGAACCCGGGACGTTTGGTACCTAGAGCTCAACACCCATGTCCCACCATCCCAGTCCCACCATCCCATGTCCACCCATCCCACGCCCCACTATCCCATGTCCCACCATCCCATGTCCCACCATCCCATGTCCCACCATCCCATGTCCCACCATCCCATGTCCCACCATCCCATGTCCCACCATCCCATGTCCCACCATCCCATGTCCCACCACCCCATGTCCCACCACCCCATGTCCCACCATCCCATGTCCCACCATCCCATGTCCCACCATCCCATGTCCCACCACCCCATGTCCCACCATCCCATGTCCCACCACCCATGTCCCACCACCCCATGTCCCACCACCCCATGTCCCGCCATGCTGTGTCCCAGCCGCCACTCACATGTAGGCGATGAGCTGTTGTCCGTCGAGCGGGTTTGGCTTGGCGACCAGCAGTTCCAGCCGATCACTGGACCTGCTGATCCGCTCGGTGACCTCGACCTCTGGCAGGTCACTGGCCGTGATGCCGTCCAGCTCGAGGATCACGTCGCCCACGTCCAGGTGCTGCTTGCCCAGTGTGCCGGGCAGGGTCTGTCGGAGACGCGGCAGCGGTGTGAGGCCGTGACTCAGCCGGCGAACATCGGTCTGACGTGCCAGCTCACAGCACTGGTCTTACCTCGCCTAGCTGTGTATCGCCCACACACGGCACTGGTTTTACCTCGTCTAGCTGTGTATCGCCCACACACAGCACTGGTTTTACCTCGCCTAGCTGTGTATCGCCCTCACACAGCACTGGTTTTACCTCGCCTAGCTGTGTATCGCCCACAACACACAGCACTGGTTTTACCTCGCCTAGCTGTGTATCGCCCTCACACAGCACTGGTTTTACCTCGTCTAGCTGTGTATCGCCCACACACAGGCACTGGTTTTACCTCGCCTGGCTGTGTATCGCCCTCACACGGCACTGGTTTTACCTCGCCTAGCTGTGTATCGCAAACACACAGCACTGGTTTTACCTCGCCTGGCTGTGTATCGCCCACACACAGCACTGGATTTACTTCGTTTAGCTTAGCTGTTCTCGCCCACACATAGCTTCGGCGGCAGGTGGGATGCGAACGATGGACTCATCAGCATTTCTGGCGCTGTTCAAACACTGTGCAAGGATGTATGGACAAGGAAACTAAAGTTCGTTTTCAAGAAAATCGCAGCTATGGTCTCCAGGTGCTATCGAAGCTGGCATCACCCAGGTGAGTCTGCAGCTGGACCTGGGAAAGGCTTCCGAAATGCGTGCAACGTCGGGTCGGTTAAATCACTTGGATTGTCGCTAGCCGTCAGGTGTGCCATGTTCCATGTGGCACATGTTCCATGTTCCATGTTCCATGTGCCATGTTCCATTTGGTGATACGGATGCCACTTTATGTTGGCTGTCTGCATGCCCATGTTTGTTAGATGTGGCAGGCAGCCCTGTGGTGTTGCTCCTGTCCAGAATGTTTTGGACGTCCATTGCCAGTACAAGCCTTGGTCAACGCAATCCATTTCGTAACGCATCTTCCTGGCCTTATTATCACTATAACCAAAGGCGGGTTATTGTCACAATAACCGTACTCATGCCGGGGTATTCACAATAACCTTATTCAGAGGCGGGTTATTGTCACAATAACCGTACTCAGGGCCGGGGTATTGTCACAATAACGTCACTCAGGTGAGGGTTATTGTCACAATAACCGCACACAATGGCGGGATATTGCCACAATAACCGCACTCAGTTGTTGGTTATTGTACCTTTACTGACGAGGATAATCAAAATCATACCGAAATGGGTTTCAATCTAAGTTCTCATTCCTCTTCCTTAAACAAAAGAACTTGTATCAGATTTAGAGTCCTCAATTCTAAAGAGGATTTAAATCAAATCCCAGATCCGGATCCGAAACCCTTAGGAACAAAGTTTCGATTCACGCACTTCACTGATCAATAACTAATTAACCAGCTTCGGAAGATAAGTTACGGAAGATGAATTATGCAAATTAAATACCGATAGACTACAAATATATAATTTCACACTTAGTGCTTAGGCCCGTGTACGTCTGACATGGCATTGCATGTAGGCACATACTTGCAGTTTTCCCTTAATCACATTGCCTCCTGGATGAGCTTCACATTCAAACTACACCAACGACTGCTGCTCACACACAAATACCTGCCCGATGAAGTGTGTGCTGCTTAGAGCCATTGGTGAAAAACACGACGAGTACCTGCCAGTGTGCATGCATGTGAGTGCTGTCTAAGGTCACGGAATGATAGAGCTGACAAGCGCTTCCGACTTCTCCCTTGCCCTTCCCCTCGGAGTTTCGGTTTACGTATTTATGCAGTGTTATTTTGTTTCTTTCGATTGGACATTCAAACCTGCCGCCCGATTGAACAACATAACCATATTGACTACGGCAAGACCCCGGGAAAACGTTATGATGAAGTTGAGCAAAACACCCCGAATATGATAACATTCAAGTCTGGAATAAAATCGTTTTGTTAGGAAATTGCATCAATCCTACCAGAGATCCTCCAACAAGGGGATAAATCCATGAAATCAAGCACTCGTCCGAATCCTGATGATGCCCGTTAACCTACAAAAGCGATTATATTGTCCCGCATATCACGTGTTCCATTTCTTTTGCAACCATAGAAGACTGTTGTGTTTCTTCGTGTCCTGAACGTATTCGTCACTGGAACACATAGTCTTACAGTCTATGCACGGTATATTACACAGGTAATATAACAAGATATACGGACCTCCGTTCTGCACACCCTGACAGGTCACCACCGTCAGCCGAGAGCCCAAGATGGCGCCCACTTAGGGCGGGAATCGTGGCAAGCAAATTATATATGAAACAAAGACGAAAAGAACCACATGCGTAGTAGCAGAACCAGCATGCGGCCGACTCCAGCCGCAGTTCATAAGGTCCCGCCCCACCCGGTCCACACTCCGGTCCACATCCGGTCCACACCCGGTCCACATCCGGTCCACAACCGGTCGACACTCCATCCATTCTCCGTCCACACTCCGCACACACCCGTCTACACGCAGTCCACACTCGCAACACCCGCACACACCCCGTCTACACGCCGTCCACACTCCGCACACACCCCGTCTACACGCCGTCCACACTCCGCACACACCCCGTCTACACGCCGTCCACACTCGGCACACACCCCGTCTACACGCCGTCCACACTCGGCACACACCCCGTCTACACGCCGTCCACACCCCACCCACATCCGCACACACCCCGTCCACACCCCCGTCTACACGCCGTCCACACTCCGCACACCCCCGCTGCACACACCCCCCGTCTACACGCCGTCCACACTCCGCACACACCCCGTCTACACGCCGTCCACACTCCGCACACACCCCGTCTACACGCCGTCCACACTCCGCACACACCCCGTCTACACGCCGTCCACACTCCGCACACACCCCGTCTACACGCCGTCCACACTCCGTCTCCAAACCGTCCACACTCGATCCACACTCTGTCCACACCCCGTCCCCACCCGGTTAACTTCAAAGATCATTTCGCCACAAAGTAGAAATGAGTAGTCTTTTCTGATCAATGCATATCTGATTGTCTTCTGACCCATGTAGACTTGATTGCGTCTTCTGACCCTTACAGATCTGCTTATATCTTCTGACCCCTGCAGATCTGATGATTGTGTCTTCCGACCACTGCAGATCTGATGATTGTGTCTTCTGACCACTGCAGATCTGATGATTGTGTCTTCTGACCACTGCAGATCTGATGATTGTGTCTTCCGACCACTGCAGATCTGACGATTGTGTCTTCTGACCACTAGAGACCTGATTGTGTCTTCTGACCACTGCAGATCCGATTGTCTTCTGACCACTGCAGATCCGATTGTCTTCCGACCACTGCAGATCTGATGATTGTGTCTTCTGACCACTAGAGACCTGATTGTGTCTTCTGACTACTGCAGATCCGATTGTCGCCAGTGGATCATCTGAATTGGTCGCATATTCTCTTCGTTCGTGGTTTCAGACCGGGGCAGCGCACGGGTCCTTGTCCAACCCCCCCCCCCCTCTCCGTTCCCTTTCCCCAATTCCAATTTCACTCTGTGGTGTGTGCTATCGCAGCAACGAGTTTACGACGCATCGGTGAGGACAGTGTTAGCTGTGCATGATGATGACAGACAGTAAGTTTTTCCTCTCCACCGAGGTCAGTCGAGCTCGACCTCACCCTGGATAGTGTACATGAGGTTCCCGTGCCATTTTTTCTTTTGTATTGCAGTATGTCATACACTCACACTCACACTCACACTCACACTCACACTCACACTCACACTCACACTCACACTCACACTCACGCTCACACTCACACTCACACTCACACTCACACTCACACTCACACTCACACTCACACTCACACACTCACACTCACACTCACACTCACACTCACACTCACACTCACACCTCACACTCACACTCACACTCACACTCACTCACACTCACACTCACACTCACACTCACACTCACACTCACACTCACACTCACACTCACACTCACACTCACACTCACACTCACACTCACACTCACACTCACACTCACACTCACACTCACACTCACACTCACACTCACTCACCTCACACTCACACTCACACTCACACTCACACTCACACTCACACACTCACACTCACACTCACACTCACACTCACACTCACACACTCACACTCACACTCACACTCACACTCACACTCACACTCACACTCACACTCACACTCACACTCACACTCACACTCACACTCACACTCACGCTCACACTCACGCTCACAGTCACTCACACTCGCACTTACACTCACACTCACACTCACACTCATGCACATACTCATGCTCATACCCACTCACTCATACTCATACTTGCGCTCATACCGACACCCACACTCATACCCACACCACACCACCATACACGACACCACATTACAATATACCACACTACACCACTTTACATCCACACCCACACCCACACCCACACCCACACCCACACCCACACTCACGGACACACCCGCGCCCACACCCGCACCCACACCCACACTATCGCCCCATCACACCATCACACTGTCACACCATCACATCACATCACTGCACACAAAATACTAAGGGCTGCCGCCGCCTCGGGCAATGGCCAGCCTCTGAGGTACGCAATGGTTTGCATGTGCCGGCCAGCCGACCTCAAGAAAGACAGGGCGAATCATGGGAGGGGGCACGTCGGCTTCCCCTCCCGGGTTCGTGCTGGGGTCAAGTCGGCGGGCCCCGCTCGCAGCGCCTATGGATCTTACAGAAGACAAGTCGGCCATGGGGAGGGGAAGCCCGACGGCTTGATCTCATGAGGTCAAGCCGGCGGGCCCTGCTCCCAGCTCAGCAGACAGCGAGCAGCTTGGCAGCGCAAGCCGACATGGGCGGCTACTGGAGATACAAGCTCGGCGCCAACGGCGCACTGGTGTTGGTCTGTCGACACGGCACAACACGCGAGACTGGCTCGTGCTGGTGTTGGCGCCAGCCGGCCGTAATACCGGCGATACTGGCGGCGACGCTGGAAACAACTTACCATAACAATGAGGGCAACTTACGATAACAATGAGGGAAACTTACGATAGCAATGGGGGCAGCTTACGATAACAATGAGGGCAACTTGCGATAGCAATTAGGGTAACTTGCGATAGCAATGAGAGCAACTTACGATAGCAATGAGGACACTTACGATAACAATAGGGGCAACTATAACAATAAGGCAGTTTACGATAACAATGAAATAAGGGCAACTTACAACAGCAATGGGGGCAGCTTACGATAACAATGAGGGCAACTTGCGATAACAATGAAGGCAAATTACGATAGCAATGAGGGCAACTTGCGATAACAATGGGGCAACTTGCGATAACAATGGGAAACTTACGATGACAATGAGGGCAACTTTCGACAACAATAAGGGCAACTTACAGCTGGGGAGGACTCTTTGATAAAGTAGTTCGTCATCGAGAGTTTTATGGCATGTAAGCGTGAAATCCCTGCGAAATCTGGCTTTAAGAACCGAGAATATCCTTTGGAGTATTATAGCGTATTAGGTAGTATGCATTAGGCATATGCTAACTGTATCTCCATGATTGTGATTACTGACGTGCATGATTTAAGTAGATGTTCAATTTGGTTTTCAGATTAAACTAAGTTTAAACAGTGTACAATTTTAAGTTGGAAAAAGAAGGTTTTCATTGCATACGCTATCTGTAGGTGAAACTAGTGATGTATTGAAGCTTCCTCGGATAGGGCATCGATTAGGAACTAGGATTAACATATTTGACTATTTTGGTTTGTTCAAAGTCTACCAATGGAGTGGAGATGAAATAGAAACAAAGTGAGGCTTTATGAAGCTACAATACACCCGTATATTTCTGGTGCATTTAAGGCGGGTAGTGGCGGTAAGTAATTTTACATACAACTTCTTTGAAATACATAACAAGATGGTCCTAACATTTGGGAGGATTTTGTGGGAAGGTAGCTAGGTAATATTGATTGAAATGCTACATATGCAGCTATATTCAGCAATACACTTGTGGTTCAACATGAAATGTTCCGGTGTAAAATTGTAGCTAATATACTTCCCACCGATGTACTTTTGTACCCAACAACAGTTGTGGTTTCTTACCTATGTGGAACATGCCACCGGGAAATGGACTCGTTAATACACAAGCTGCGGGATTGTAAATACGTTAAAACATTTTGGAAAACCTAGAACAATGATTGAGATCCTTAGCTAGAGTTGGTGACTTGATGGATATTGGAAAAAGGAGGTAATAATGGGTTTGCATAGTTAGTTGCATTGTTACATGTTGTTATCGTAGGAAATTGCATTATATGTACCGGTTCGTATCTTTGTATTGCAAGTTTGACGACGCGACTTCTGCATGAAAGGAAGATTTAGGAAATTATTGCGTGGGTATTGAGTCGGTTTAGATCAAATAGGATGGGGAGTGAGGCGCTGCCTTTCCTTGATTTGCTAGATGCGTTGAGCGCTGCATCATGAGATAAGGATAAATATTACCCTTATAGGATGTTCCAGGTGAATAAATGTTTTTAAAACTCAAGGTAGCCATGGGTGTTGCCACGGAAGGTAGCCATAGGTGTCGCCACGGGAGGCGGCGCCGGCACCAGTTGATTCCCCCTCCCTTCCCAACCTCAAATCACTGTGGCTTAAATCCGGGAGCTTCCCAGTTTTCCTAGGAAGTGAGCTTCTGGTTCTAGCAGTAGCGCCATAGTATCGAAACACAAAGCGAAATCATGGCTGTATATGTTTAAAATTTCCGATCGTTGTCCGTCGCATCGCATTAGCTGGTATGGCACTGGTGCGGCATTGGTACGGAACTCCAATCGAGTAGCGGTATGGCGGTACGGTACGGAACTCCACCATCGCATTAGCTGGTATGGAACTGGTAGGGCATTGATACGGAACTCCACCATCGCAGTAGCTGGTATGGCACTGGTACGGCACTGGTACGGCACTGATACGGCACTGCAGGAGCGAGGAGCATTGGAGGAGCATGAAGAGATCGGGGAGGGTAGAAACAGCACGCAGAAAGAGCCCCTCAAAAAAGTGGCGGTGGTGCACAGCATGAACAGCATTTTGTGTGCCACAACATGTGGCACACAAAATGTCTGAGGCGTCAACGCAGAACAGTCGATGGCCTTGACGTCTGCCCCAAGTAGAAATTCTGCTGGAGTATCTGCGACCCCAGATCATCTTTCACTACAACAAAGTCTACTTAACAGCACGTGCATTATTCGGCGTAATTCAATCGAGATCAATCACGACACCTTTTCAGTGGGCGGACGGCTTTCAGCTCGTCCGGCATGCAGCGCCACCATGCAGCCGTTCAGAGAAGCTACAGTAGCACAGATGGCGCTGCACGGCTGGTTGCATGGCTGCCGGCGGCGGCGGCGCGGCGCCTCGCAAGGTTGAACGGCCGTGCACACAGAGCGCGCCCGCGGGCTGCGACCGAGAGGGGCGTCTGCCGGTGTCGCGGCTCAGCGCGGGCGGTGGAAACCGTGCCACGTGACTCGCCAGCGTCGTGGCGTTGCAGCGGCGTCGGCGAGCTGCCGGCCCACGAGCTTGACGGCTAATTCCGCTTGAGGAAGCTCGCGCCGGGCTGGGCGACGGCAGGGGCGCGGCCAAGACGGGTTTTCCGACATGTGGCCGACCTTGCCGGCGGATTTTATGGGTGGCCGCACGTTAGTGGGTGAAGCTTGGAAATGCCTCACTAATATGCAAAGCATCCCTGCTGAAATTGCTCTTCCGCTTGGCTATTTGAATATTGCCCACCGGCTCTCCATCTCCGAGTGTTACGAGGCAATGTTCAGCACCCCGTCCGACAAAGCTGTGCCGCTCGCTGCAGGTGTGGTAGCTGAGGTAGTGGTACCAGTCGATGCCCGCTCACTGAGGTAGTGGTACCAGTCGATGCCCGCTCACTTCGCTCACTGAGGTAGTGGTACCAGTCGATGCCCGCTCACTGAGGTAGTGGTACCAGTCGATGCCCGCTCACTGAGGTAGTGGTACCAGTCGATGCCCGCTCACTGAGGTAGTGGTACCAGTCGAGACCCGCTCACTGAGGTAGTGGTACCAGTCGATGCCCGCTCACTGAGGTAGTGGTACCAGTCGAGACCCGCTCACTGAGGTAGTGGTACCAGTCGAGACCCGCTCACTGAGGTAGTGGTACCAGTCGATGCCCGCTCACTGAGGTGGTACCAGTCGTGGTAGTGGTACCAGTCGAGACCCGCTCACTGAGGTAGTGGTACCAGTCGATGCCCGCTCACTGAGGTAGTGGTACCAGTCGAGACCCGCTCACTGAGGTAGTGGTACCAGTCGAGACCCGTCACTGAGGTAGTGGTACCAGTCGAGCCGTACAGGAAGTCGAACCCGCTGAGGAGTACCAGTGACTTCAGGTATAGTAGCCCACTGAGGTAGTGGTACCAGTCGAGACCCGCTCACTGAGGTAGTGGTACCAGTCGAGGTCCGTTGCTATGTGCTGACATAAGCGCAATGCACCCTTCTTACTGACGGGAGCAACGGGACACCGCCCTGCGTGGGCTGGCGTAAATGGAGATGTTCCGACCCCCATGCCTCATGCTCCACTTGCAGCAGCGGAGGTGCTCTGTTCTCCATGCCCTTGCAGCCAGAGGAGACTCGACGTGTCCGTGCTCCACAGCCAGAGGAGACTCGACGTGTCCGTGCTCCACAGCCAGAGGAGACTCGACGTGTCCGTGCTCCACAGCCAGAGGAGACTCGACGTGTCCGTGCTCCACAGCCAGAGGAGACTCGACGTGTCCGTGCTCCACAGCCAGAGGAGACTCGACGTGTCCGTGCTCCACAGCCAGAGGAGACTCGACGTGTCCGTGCTCCACAGCCAGAGGAGACTCGACGTGTCCGTGCTCCACAGCCAGAGGAGACTCGACGTGTCCGTGCTCCACAGCCAGAGGAGACTCGACGTGTCCGTGCTCCACAGCCAGAGGAGACTCGACGTGTCCGTGCTCCACAGCCAGAGGAGACTCGACGTGTCCGTGCTCCACAGCCAGAGGAGACTCGACGTGCTCCACAGCCAGAGGAGACTCGACGTGTCCGTGCTCCACAGCCAGAGGAGACTCGACGTGTCCGTGCTCCACAGCCAGAGGAGACTCGACGTGTCCGTGCTCCACAGCCAGAGGAGACTCGACGTGTCCGTGCTCCACAGCCAGAGGAGACTCGACGTGTCCGTGCTCCACAGCCAGAGGAGACTCGACGTGTCCGTGCTCCACAGCCAGAGGAGACTCGACGTGTCCGTGCTCCACAGCCAGAGGAGACTCGACGTGTCCGTGCTCCACAGCCAGAGGAGACTCGACGTGTCCGTGCTCAGCAGCCAGACGCCCAACTCGGCTTTTCCTTTTTAAATAAATTTAATCCGAGCTGTTGCTGGGGTGGCTTGAGGAACCAGGGTTCTATTGCTAAGCAGAGCTTGTTGCGTGAACCCGGCCCCACCACCCGATCCATGAACTCCAGCTCAACGGCAGAACTTAGACCGAAGTTTAACGTGCCGTCAATGCACCGACACGGCCGCCAGGTAGCTCGTCCCCGGCCTTATCGGGCCAGCTGCCAACTGACACTCCCGGCCGGGGCTAAATGCGAGCGCGCGAAGCGACTCGAACCCTGTGTTGCCAGTACAGGGCAGACCAATGCAGGCCAACGCTCTAACCAACTGAGCTACCGGGCGCTATGGCACTCCAGTTGCTCAGGCTTCACCTGAGCAACTGAAGTGCTCACATTTCTGTGTGGCTTTCTGCCGGTGTCTCCTGGTAGGGGTTGGTGAAAGCTTGGCCTTTATTCATGCGACCCTCCCAGAGTGTCCATGCTTCCTGCAAGTCCTACCATGCTGAAGTGACCACGATGCAGATGCATGTTTAGACCATGCGCGTGTGTGGTGCCACTGCAGAGCATGTTCAGTGGGCTCCAATCGATATTTTTGTTTGCGGTTCGGAGGGAATTACACCGCTACTCGGGAATACCTTCGGGTAAGATGTGCAACATTCCATGTCTTAAAGTCATTAGAAGTGCTAATTAGAAGTGCTAAGACGTAATAAAAGCCACGGGACCCATCTAGGCTAACCCTATAAATGGATGACACTATAAGACAAAACAAATAAACTGATAACCATGCATTGAATGCATTGATGCATCATGCATTGATAATCATGCCCATGAACCCCAGTTGTGTATTTTCACAGCCACAACTATGAGTTTCCCTCACCTCATGAACTCCGATCATGTATTCTCCCAGCTTCATCCATGAGTTCTGCTCACTTTATGTACTCCGGTTGTGTATTCTCCCATTTCCAACTATGGACTCTACCCAGCGCGTTAAGTCCGGTTCGCGGGGTTGTGATCGGCTGATAAATTGTCGGATGGGTGCGTGGCCTATTGAGCTTTGTGGTCAATTCTGTATAATTTTTAACAATATCGTTAACTCTCTTCATTAATGAGGGACGAGACGTAATATGCAAGGAAAAGTAAGGGGGAGCTAAACACTGATATAGGGATGGGGAAATGGAGCAGCTGGCACTTCACGCAACCTCGAAAGCTGCACAATTGAACCTTTCTCAACACTCCTCGTGTGAGGCACGGAAGAACTGTAATCGATTTGCAGCACACTCTAAGACTGTTCATATTAGAGCTGAACACAGATTCGATAACCCTACTGACCTCCGTTTCATGCGGATAGCTGGGCGGATTGGATAGAATACCGAAAATACAAACGGGTATGGATTGGATAACGGATTGAATCACGAACGTTTTTGGTGGAAACAAACATTGAGCAAAACAGTCATAATTCCTACCGCTTTCCAACGAAATAGAATGTTTGGATGAACTGATGCTGATACTCGATTTAATTATCTGGCAAATATATGATTCAACTAACCAGCAACAATATAGTCATACTTGGTATCGCGGGGGCCCTTAACGTCAAACACATTCAAAAGTAGTTTGAGCTGGATTCATTCCATTGTTCTATCAATTCATCACAAAGTCATCATCACACTTGTATGCAATACAGATTATTGCAATAACACTGGGCAATGAGCTCGTGGGCATACTAGCTGCGATTATATTCGGCAACTCATCAATCCGCCTGCAGCTTCATTCTTAACTTAATCCTTAGGTATCTACAGGACTACAGTCCTATTATATAGACATGTACGGCGCACAATAGTCCCACATATATGATGAGACAAACGAAACTGTCAACTCACGATCAGATGCCGGAAAAGAGTCAGCAATACAGGGTATGCGCTTATTTTGTTGCTCTTCCGGAAAACAACACCATTGCCTTCCCTAACCACTGAAGATGAGCTGATAGCTGACTGCAGCTGATAAATAAGCCATGTCACCGGAAGTGTTGAGCTAGTGTCGGATATTTGAATGACACGTTGAGAATTTGCTTATCTCTGAGATGCAACAAAACGCAGCAGAGGAATTCAGCACAACACAATTCATCGATTTTTTTCGTTTTTTTATGAGTTGTTTCACATATTCGCCCATTGAGGCTAATATTCAAGATTCCGGCTAAAGAAAACACTTTTTATGAAGGACAGTTGACCTAGAACAGCGTTTCCCGGTGCGCTGTACCAAATAGAAAACGAAAATTTCAAAACAAATATTGAAAACAAAAAAAAAGTTAAAAAATTATCAATGTTGGTTTTTGGGTTGTCAAACATTTCGTGGCCATGAACGATTTCGCCTTCCTTTCCTGATTCCAAATAATTTTCATGGTTAACATGTGCACCAAAATGAACTCCCCAGAGCCGAAAACATGACGTCAGTCGTCATCGTAAGACTTCATTGTGACGTCACTTTTTGCAGGGATAAAATTTTGGTGTGTTTTCAGACCCTACTCGTCGAGCGCTTTCCGATGGCACCACTTGTTTTCGTGCAACGCTTAGTTTGGGGATTAGAGGGGTGCTTATAATACCCCACGAGACGGGGTGTGATGATCTGACCTGTAAGATCGGCTAACCGGCTCCAACCACTACATGGTGTCGGTTAACTGCAAAACGGTCAGTTTAGGTGTGGATCCAATGAGGCAAGGACTTACCCTGCCTTAACAAAAGCACACGCTTACTGTGGAAAGTATATTAGTTTTACCATGCTAAATTACCGGTGGCTTGGTGAAATGGCGTCGAGTGCTACCCTTTCATATATAAGTAATGATAATGCAGCAATGATAACAATAAGTTCACAACAATAATCTTTCGAAATGCCAACCACCCAGCTGAAGTCAACCATCTGAGCTCGTGCAGATCGGAATAAGTCCACAGTCAGCAGAGAGGTCGATATCCGTCTAGGCGTGTCGATATCCGTGTGGGCGTGTCGATATCGATATCCGTCGATATCCGTGTCGATATCCGTCGATATCCGTCGATATCCGTCGATATCCGTCGATATCCGTGTCGATATCCGTCGATATCCGTGTCGATATCCGTCGATATCCGTGTCGATATCCGTCGATATCCGTGTCGATATCCGTCGATATCCGTGTCGATATCCGTCGATATCCTTGCCAATATCCGCGTGGGCTCGTCTCCTATGCGTACGGTCCCCGGCTCGCATCTCGCTCGCTGCTCGGGGTTCGACTCGCCGCGGCTTTCGACGCGAGGAATTGGCGGCGGTACTGCGCGCGTTCCAAATATATCCGAAGAATGTCCTGCGCCAACAGAACAATTAAAAACAGCGCGCTAGTCCCTCAATCGGCGGCCGGTGCCTCGTGCCAGGACTGGGCCGGCTGGGCTGGAAAACAGCAGGTGCTCTGCGGCAGCATCGCTCGCAGCTCTGGCTTCTTTGTCGTTCAGTCAGCCAAAAAGTCACCGTAGCACATCGCGGCTGGTTGGAACTTGGAGCGCGCAGATAAGCCACGCTGACTATAGCGCCACACAGCACAGCCACGCTGACTATAGCGCCACACAGCACAGCCACGCTGTCTATAGCGCCACACAGCACAGCCACGCTGTCTATAGCGCCACACAGCACAGCCACGCTGACTATAGCGCCACACAGCACAGCCACGCTGTCTATAGCGCCACATAGCACAGCCACGCTGTCTATAGCGCCACACGCACAGCCACGCTGTTATAGCGCCACACAGCACAGCCACGCTGTCTATAGCGCCACACAGCCAGCCACGCTGTCTATAGCGCCACACAGCACAGCCACGCTGTCTATAGCGCCACACAGCCACCATGCTATCTATAGCGCCACACAGCAAGCCACGCTGTCTATAGCGCCACACAGCACAGCCACGCTGACTATAGCGCCACACAGCACAGCCACGCTGTCTATAGCGCCACACAGCACAGCCACGCTGTCTATAGCGCCACACAGCACAGCCACGCTGTCTATAGCGCCACACAGCACAGCCACGCTGTCTATAGCGCCACACAGCACAGCCACGCTGTCTATAGCGCCACACAGCACAGCCACGCTGTCTATAGCGCCACATAGCACAGCCACGCTGTCTATAGCGCCACACAGCACAGCCACACTGTCTATAGCGCCACACAGCACAGCCACGCTGTCTATAGCGCCACACAGCACAGCCACGCTGTCTATAGCGCCACACAGCACAGCCACGCTGTCTATAGCGCCACACAGCACAGCCACGCTGTCTATAGCGCCACACAGCATAGCCACGCTGTCTATAGCGCCACACAGCATAGCCACGCTGTCTATAGCGCCACACAGCACAGCCACGCTGTCTATAGCGCCACACAGCACAGCCACGCTGTCTATAGCGCCACACAGCACATCCACGCTATCTATAGCGCAGCTGTGAGACGCTGACCACAGCGCGTAGCTGAGAGATGCTGACCATAGCGCGCAGCCGAGAGGCAGACTCAGTCCCCGATCTCGGCAGCCAGTAGAGGCAGTGGCACGTTTTCCGTCCACTGACAGTCGGGGGGTCGCAGAAGCTCGGTCAGGTCTTCATTGTCACAGGCCATAAGTTGTGCTAGGTTATGCGGGGTAAAGCTACCAGTCAGTCATGTGTTGAGAGTTTTGATTTTCCTCAACCTGGGTTAAGTTAAATGACTACAATAATTATTTAAACTATGGGATCGTGCGCCAAACAGGACACCAGTCTTCGGCTGTGAGCTCAGCATTAACATCACCATGGAAACGGAATCAGAAACGATATTGATAGTGGCGTTTTGGGTGGTTCGAGATCCAGGCATCAATTTTAATTTCGAATATCGATAGTCTTCGGTGACGTTAATATAACATACCTTTTGATATCACTTATAGCTTTTTGATAGTCTCCTATTTGTTAATTATAGGCTCTGTATGGGCAGACGGAATATGTTTTTTTCCATATACAGCCATAACAAATGGTTCGGTTGAAACAATGTGCTCGCGACTTTATCTACAGCATTTTCTCGATGTCTGACTCCGAACAGAAATAGCCACCACAAAGCAGGATTTCCCCGCGACAGTAAATACAAATGCAATACAGCGACAAATACAAATACTCGACTTGATGAAGCGCGACTTTCAATCTGCCACGTGCATTTCTCCAAGCTACTGCCGATTGGTCATCGCTTTTACACCCACTACCAGATCGGATCGAGCATGATGATTCATGATGACTTAGGGACATGAACCGACATACAGCACGGTCAGGATCGAACACGAAGCTCATATTTCCCCAGTCAGGATCGCAACAGCTGTTGAATTGGGAGCCCTCGAGGCGCCCCAGCCGCCGCACGCGTCAGTGTTTACCGGCTCTGACATGGGGAAGTCAGCCGACATGGGTAGTCCGCGGATATGGGGAGTCAGCCGACAGGGGGGTCAGCCGACAGGGGGAGTCAGCCGACAGGTGGAGTCAGCTGATATGGCTGAGTTAGCTGACATTGGTAGTCAGCCGGCATGGGGAGTCAGCTGACATGGATGGTCAGCCGACATGGGAGGTCGGCTGGTATGGCTGAGTCAGCTGATATGGGGTGTCAGCTGACATTGTGAGTCAGCCGACATGGGGGAGTCAGCTGACGTGGGCATGGGGAGTCAGCTGACGTGGGCATCAGCCGACTGGGGAGTCACTGACGTGGGGCAGTCAGCCGGCATGGGAGTCACTAGTGAATGGTGCAGTGACATTGTGAGTCAGCCGACATGGGGAGTCAGCTGACATGAGGGAGTCAGTAACTGTTAGTTGCCGGGCACCTCATCAGGTCGGTGAGTCACAATACCAGTGTGTGTGACTTGTGACTGCAGTTTCCGGGCACCTCATCAGGTCGGTGAGTCACAATACCAGTGTGTGTGACTTGTGACTGCAGTTTCCGGGCACCCCATAAGGTTGGTGAGTCACAATACCAGTGTGTGTGTGACTACAGTTGCTGGACACCTCAGCTGGATGATGAGTCACAGTACCAGTGTGTGACTGCAGTTGCCGGACACCTCATCAGGTCGGTGAGTCACAATACCAGTGTGTGTGTGACTGCAGTTGCTGGACACCTCAGCTGGATGATGAGTCACAGTACCAGTGTGTGACTGCTGTTGCCGGGCACCTCATCAGGTCGGTGAGTCACAATACCAGTGTGTGTGTGACCAGACACCTCAATGCCGCACCCAGCCGCCCGGCGGTATATACCGATGAATCATGCCCGACAGGGGACCGCTGCGAGCCGATAAACAAGTTGTCAGCTGCAGATATGTGGATGCCAGAACTGAGCAGCGCGAGTACAAAGTGACACATGAATGAATCAGATCGGGCGAATATCTGCCGCCGGGTTCACTGTTGCCTCTCCGGTGAGACTTACGAATCCGGACCATGGCGACAATCATGGACCAGCATGTAATGCCACGCAGCATATCCAATAACAAAATATGGCTTCATGCCATGGAATGACGCGCAGCATATGTGATAACAAAATATAGCTTCATGCCCTGCAAATCCGCGCAGCATATCCAATGACAAAACATAGCTTTATGACATGCAATGCCGCGCAACAAATCCAATAACAAAATATCGGTCCATGCCATGCAATGACGTGTAGCATACCAATAGCAAAACGTCTCTTCATGCCATGTTATGTCGCGCAACATATTTAATCACAAAATAATGTTTCATGCCCTGCAAATCCGCGCAGCATATCCAATGTCAAAACATAGCCTCATGCCATGCAATGCTGCGCAGCATATCCAATACCAAAGTATCGCTTCAGGTCAGGCCATGCCGCGCAGCATATCAAATATCAAAGTATCGCTGCATGCCATAGAATGTCATGTGGCATATCCAATACCAAAAAATCGCTCCATGCCATAGGTGAGAAGCACAAGACGAGTGGCCAGGCAAAAATAGCAGCGGTGTCCTCGTTGAGCTCAGCTCATCTTAAGTCGAGGTATTTGGGAAATGTGTGAAAGAAATTCGACACGAGGCTGATGCATGCGAGGTTAATAGAAAGCCACTGATCTCTTCGGCGAAAAGTTCAGAGAGAGTCTCTGACCTCCCTCGTGCAAAGTTAAGGAACAGCCACTGACATCCATTGTACGAAGTTAAGAGGGAGCCATCGACCACCGGAATACGAAGCTTTTCCTGTCGTTAAAAACTGCACCGATATTTAGTAATCGTTTAACCCAGCTCGGGACCTGTTCCCTCGTTAAGGGTTCCATTTCAAACAACATGCCTCAACATTACCACGAAATATATTTTGATAAGGCAGACGCGTCCATAGTTAATCGGATGCAGTTGGGCAATTAATTAACAGCATTATTTTTACCTTTACTTCAACTTAAGATTACCCAGGGCGGCTTTCGTCGTGGTTTCACGACGAACCCAAGAGCTCACGTTCCATGGTGCCGTCTGCCTCTCGCTCTGACAGAAAAGGCGGGCACCGCGCGGAATCGAACCCCGGACCTCTGGCGTGCCGCCCGCTAAGTCCAACCACTGATCTACCGACGTCCTAGCTGGGGCGTCCCCGCAGTAATCCATATTCAAATAAAAATATATATTGAAAACACCGTGAACTCGACAGAGGCCTGAGGGTGTCCATCACCAGCAGTTGTTGTATACGTTTCGCTGTTCTGTTGTATATGTTTATCCAGCCACGCGGTGATATCGCAAATCATGTTCCATAAGTGGAAGCTTCGTAGAATGGCTGGTGCTGCCAACATGTGATTCAATCGCACCGCCTTCATAGAGCGGCATACACTGAATGCCACATCGTGAAAATGAGTTGTGTCGCACTGGCTGAATTGAAGATAGGCATAGTTCTTTCCATCAATGAAGAAGGCCTGTTATACTCTGATACCGTGAGCAGCATCTGTCTCCTGCTTTACAAGAGCTTGGTGCCTATCCAAACTCGAATACGTCAATAAGTATCACTAGCGGATGACTATTTTAATTCCTGTTGCGCGGACAATATCATTATTGCGGGAGCCTCCAGCTCTGCTTCGTTTCATCACTTAAAACTATTCACCGACCGGACAGACTGTGGAGTTCTTCACGTGCGCAGGCTGTGACGCAGCCACTCGCCCCTTGTGTATCCGGCGCGCCATGACGTCACAATTCAGCACATGCGCGGATGACGTCACGACAGGTCCGGCCGAGGCTGCGGGGCTCGAACCGCGCCGACTGGGCAGCCGACGGGAACGGACTTTCTCCGTGTCCGGCGGACGGAACGGCAACTTCCGGTCCGGCGGACGGAATGGACTTATTCCGGACCGGCGGACGGAACGGACTTTTCCAAGACCGGCGGACGGAACGGACTTTTTCCGTCCGCGATTTTCCGTATCCGACGAACGGAATGGACTTTTTCCGCGTCCGGCGAACGGAACGGACTTCTTCCGGTTCGGTGGTGGTGTGAGCCGGGGTTTAATGTTCACTAATTTAACTCTCGCAGCGCGGGATAATATTCCAACCCTCGCAGTGCGATGGTGGGCGGGGGGGGGGGGCAGGGATTGACGATTGATGGTTGAAACAATAGAGTGGTTGATATTGATTGTTTGGTTGATGGTTTGGTGGTTGAAGGTTGAAGGTTGAATTGAAGATTGATGTTTGTTGTTTGTAGACAAGATTGATGTTTGTAAACAAGGTAGAGAGGCGATAAACTACATGGTATGGTTATATCCGTGAACTTTGAAAGCTACTCCATGCATTTTGCCCTATTTCTTTCGGTTGACCTTCCCTGTCAAGTCAAATAGACCAATTTCGGGCTGCAGTCAATCACCGGTCCTCGTAATAGTATTCGGACCCTGCCAAGACATTATTGCATACTAAAATATGGGGTTTCAGTGTCTCACCACATCTCTCGCACGTGCCCCAGGCACCGATAACCCTGCTTCCCTGGGAAGGACGGGGAACCGAAAAATATCATGTCCGGGCGAATCAATGATAAATGAAGGTGGCCATGACGAAGATCAAGAAGGAAGTCTAGGCCTCCATCCGCACGCAGCCTTAGATTTTGAGCAAATGAAAGCTGTGTAAGATGAACAATTTGACACGTTGCAGGTCAACTTGGTCATCTGACTGGTCATGATGCTCTAAATTAAGAGGTCGTGATACCATTCCAAAACTTTCGAATACTTCTTGCACAGCTCATCGTGCCCTTCTGGAAGCTCATATCGCTCACTGGATAGTTAGGACGGGGTGTGAGGCCAGGGATGCCCTTCATAGCTCAGTGTCTTTCAAGAAAGTGGAACGCCTTTAGACTTTCGAGAACCATATATAAGTATATTATGCAAACATGAAATTATGTACACATGGGCATATTAAACCTGCAGGGATATATGGTTATTTGTAAGACCTTTGGGTCGTTTCAGGTCTCATCTCAGTGACCTGACCGTATATTGGCTTGACCCCTGACCGCGCTTAGGAGCCAAAACTGTCCAACGCATATAGTCCAGGTGCTACACAAGTATTTCTTATTAACAAAGCAAATTGTAAAGCACCTCCTGGGTAAACCTTCGTTTGATCCAGGAGCCTGACCTCAGGTCACAATATCTATGTTGGCAGTTTTCTTCGATCCATGCATGTCCATCGTTCACTTTTGACTATATTTGCACAGTTTCCTCGCGACACGTTCCTCGTTTCAATGTACAGCTAACATCCGTAATGAGACGAGGTCGTGACCTGAAAGACCAGCTTGATCTCGGCGCTGACCTTCCGGGCCTTGGACTCATTTTTAGGACACCACGCGCGTTGATCAATTATCGGAAGGCAACCAAAAATATGTCAAAGCGTGAGAGGTTCAAGAGCTACCTCAGAAAAACAAACATCGGGGGGATCAAAATGACTCACCCTCCCCCCACCCCACACATACAACAGCAGCACATCGACACTACCAATGTGCACGCCGTTACTAACACGGTGTCATCGTATTCTGCACCGCGGGATCGGTATTCAGTGCGGCGGTATCGGTATTCAGTGCAGCCGTATAGGTATTAAGTACAGCCGTATCGGTATTTAGTGCGGCGGCATCGGCATTCAGTACTGTGATATCGGTATTCAGTGCGGAGGCATCAGTATTCAGTGCGACAGTATCGGTATTCAGTGTGGTGGTATGGGTGTTATGCCCCGCAGTGTCCGCATTCAGTGCGGCGACGACGATATTCAGTGTGGTGGCCTCGGTATTCAGTGCGACGGTATTATTATTAAGTACGGCGGTATCGGTATTCAGTGTGGATGTGCCGGTATTCAGTGTGGATGTGCCGGTATTCAGTGCGGCGGTTCCGGTATTAAGTGCGGTTGTATCGGTACCAAGTGCGGCGGTGCCGGTATTCAGTGCGGCGGTGCCGGTATTCAGTGCGGCGGTGCCGGTGTTCAGTGCGGCGGTACCGGTATTTGACGCGGCGGTGCCGATATTCAATGCGGTGTTGTGACGTGGCAACAGTGAGTGAATGCGGCGAGTCACCCGCCGCGTACCCGTTCAGGTCAATAAACACGCCGCCGCCGGCGTCGGCCAACCGCCGACCTGGGAACCGCCGCTAACACCAACACGGCGTCCGCCTGTACAGTCTCTCGTGTACAGACAGTACAGTGTGTACAGTCTCGTGACGGCCGCTGAGACCAATACCGTCCGCCTGTACAGTCTCTCGTGTACAGACAGTACAGTGTGTACAGTCTCGAGACGGCCGCCGACGCCAATACCGTCCGCCTGTACAGTCTCTCGTGTACAGACAGTACAGTGTGTACAGTCTCGTGACGGCCGCTGAGACCAACAGTCTCTCGTGTACAACAGTACAGTGTTACAGTCTCGAGACGGCCGCCGACGCCAATACCGTCCGCCTGTACAGTCTCTCGTGTACAGACAGTACAGTGTGACGGCCGCCGAAGGCCACCGCCCCTGTACAGTCCGTGCAGACAGTACAGTGTGTACAGTCCGGGCGCCAATACCGTCCGCCTGTACAGTCTCTCGTGTACAAACAGTACAGTGTGTACAGTCTCGAGACTGCCGCTGATACCAATACCGTCCGCCTGTACAGTCTCTCGAGGCAGTACAGTCTGTACAGTCTTTTGTGTGTGTACAGACAGGTCTCACGCATATCGTATTTGTGTATTATAGACAACGTGTATATATGATCATGTACCAAATTATTGTTGAAAAGCATTATCATTTCTGATATACCCATTTATTAGATCAACTTGTGTGTTATAGAAAAGCAAAAGCCAAGCTGGTCATTGCTTACACGTTTGTCGTATATAAATCGAAACGCGTACGAATGTATTATGTTCTGATATTGTGCCTTGGCTACATGCTTGAAGATGTTCCAACGAAACCTTAAGATGTTCTATATATATATATATATATATATCGGAATATCGGGACAGGTAGTATGAGTAAGCTATTGTCAGCAGTTGAATTGCGAATTATAGTCACCTGAACAGTAAAACAAGGAATACATTAAGATATATGTTCCGTTCCTACGTTTTTGCAACAATCCGTGTTATGTACCTCCCAATATTTCTTCATGAAGCCATCTTTGATGTCGTCCCGATATGAAATTTGGACCCGCGCATAAAAACGAAGGTCAGGAAGCATACCCGAGAGGCACGCGTCTATCACAAAGGGTTAGAGAACCCCCCCCCCCCACCCCCGCCCCCCTACCGGAATATGGATAATAGTGTTATTGTGCTGGGTTCTGCGACACCTGCAGTTCTACCCCTGGCGGCGCCCGTGGACTCTTTGTCCATCCCTGGCGGCGCCCGTGGACGCGAGTCACCAGTGTTGTGATAGTGGGCTTGGTGGGGGGGGGGGGAGGTTCCACATGTCACGAAGGTCAACAGCGATGGAGCCATGAGTCACCCTGTCCAAGAGCTGTGGCATTGATATAAAGTTGCGTCCACATTCTCCCGTGGACTTGGCCACCTTGAGCTAACGAGTATCACGTGAACCGAAGGCTTGTTTGCACCTGTGAAAACCCAATGGATCATTGATTTACGTGCAGGTAAACCTGATAAAAGTTATAACGCGACCATGACTGCAGTCATTTCCAACGCAAGGTCACATAAAATGCACATCTGAAAGGCCACCATCTGAAAGGAAAGGTCTAGTTGGTGCTGTCACGTGAAAATACAAATTGCGCATTGGGACGCACAAGGTAAATATTGAGAATCTGATGTTGCAAAATGTCAGTTGGTGTTACATCTGAAAATCAGGCAACGCTACATTTCGCAGTGCAGGCTATTTTGTGTTCATCATCATTTTGCAGCAATGTAATGGTCTCAATGCCATGCCTGGATGCGGCACTGAAGATTGAAGAATGGCTTTTTTCCAATATTGTTGCTGTCATACGCGATTAGCGTTGGGCTAGAAACTGAGGATAAGAAGTGAATTTGCGGTTCCTGAATTTCGCCTTTATCGCAAGATAAGTAGGCATGTTGATAAGCATGCTCTTTCCTCAAAGTATTGAAGTGCAGAGATGTCGGGCTCAAACTTGGTACCATATGACCCGTCACACCCGACGGAAGTCACCAGGGGCCGTCGGCCGACCATCGGCACCAGACGCTGGCTCAGCAGCTTAGCGCTCCGTTCCAGCTACTGCGATGCGGCGGGACGGCGGCTGGCAAGCTCGACCAGGCACAGCTAGGCCTTGGCTTCCTAATGCTACTGCTAGAGGCTACCTTCGCTACAGGAGGGAGAACCGTACGACGTGGGAGTACTGACCTCGGGACGAGTCATTTCCACCACTCCAGACAAGTCGTCGCTCATGGAAAGTCGTGCGAATGTGTCCGATATTTCCTTGTCAGATTCTTTCACCTAAACAACGTCACATGCATCCGTATGCCATCACTCCATCTGTAGCATTCCCCTGTCCGGTCCTGACCCCAACCAGCACACTGGAGATTCATCTGCGGCTCTTCCCCTGTCACCACTGGTTCGACTAGCGGCCCTGACCCCAGTCCGCAGACTGGAGATCCATCTGCGGCCCTTCCCCTATCACCACTGGCTGGACTAGCGATCCATATCCATCTGCAGCCTTCCCCTGTCACCACTGGCTGGACTAACGGCCCTGGCCCTATGGAGATCCATCCGTAGCCTTCCCCTGTCACCACTGGTCCGACTAGCGGATCAGGTCCCAGTCAGTAGACTGAAGATCCATCTACGGCTCTTCCCCTGTCACCACTGGCTGGAACAGCGGCCCTGACCCCATCTCTCCACGCGCCCCCGTCCACCCATGGGCCCCCCGCGCTAGCCCTTGGAGATCCATCTGCAGCCTTCCCCCGTCACCACTGGTCCGGACTAGCGGCCCTGGCCCCAGTCTGGAGATCCATCTGCGGCCCTTCCCCCGTCGCCACTGGCGGAACAGCGCCCGACCCCAGTCGAGCGATCCATCTGCGGCCCTTCCCTATCACCACTGGCCGGTTTTTTGCTGGAACAGCGGCCCTGACCCCAGTCCGCAGACTGGAGATCCATCTGCGGCCCTCCCCCCGTCGCCACTGGCTGGAACAGCGGCCCTGACCCCGACCGGCAGACTGATCAGCACCAGCTCCAGTTGCCAGCTCCACGTCGGCAGTACATCCTTCAATCGGCGACCCAGTTCTGTGCCAGCGCGTGGGTGGTGTTTGTGGTGCGCGTCCAACCTGTGCGCCCCGGAGACGGATCTCCTGCGCGGAGGACCCCCACACGTCGGCTTCACGCGCCACGCCAGGTGGCGCGAGTGTTCGGAGCGATTGGCAGCTTAGCCGCAGCCTGGCTCGGACGGGCGTGTGTCAACATTGACTTGGCTGTGTCCACGAGAACGGCACGTGATATTCGATACTTGAATTCGAAGTGTCATGGCCGCCGTTGGGTCATCAATCAGACTAACATGATTTGGGAGAACAATGCAGTTCAGCGTCGCTCAGTGTGGCAGTGTGGCTTAGTGTGGCTCAGTGTGGCTCAGTGTGGCTCAGTGTGGCTCAGTGTGGCTCAGTGTGGCTTAGTGTGGTTCAGTGCGGTTCAGTGTGGCTGTGTCAGTGTGGCCAGTGTGGCTCAGTGTGGCTCAGTGTTCCTCAGTGTGGCTCAGTGTGGCTCAGTGTGGTTCAGTGTGGCTCAGTGTGGTTCAGTGTGGCTCAGTGTGGCTCAGTGTGGCTCAGTGTGGCTCAGTGTGGTTCAGTGTGGCTTAGTGTGGCTCAGTGTGGCAGTGTGGCTCATTGTGGCTCAGTGTGGTTCAGTGGTTCAGTGTGGCAGTGTGGCTTAGTGTGGTTCAGGGTTCAGTGTGGCTAGTGGCTCAGTGTGGCAGTGTGGCTCGTGGCTAGTGTGGTTCAGTGTTGTGGCCAGTGTGGCTTAGTGTGGCTCAGTGTGGTTCAGTATGGTGTGGCAGTGTGGCAGTGTGACTCAGTGTGGCAGTGTGGCTCAGTGTGGCAGTGTGGCTCAGTGTAGCAGTATGGATGTGGCAGTATGGCTCAGTGTGGCAGTGTGGCTTAGTGTGGCTCAGTGTAGCTCAGTGTGGCTTAGTGTGGCAGTGTGGCTCAGTATGACAGTGTGACTCAGTGTGGCAGTGTGGCTCAGTGTGGTAGTGGGCAGTGTGTCTCAGTTTGGCTCAGTTTGGCTCAGTGTGGCAGTGTGGCTTAGTGTGGCTCAGTGTGGTTCAGTGATGGCTCAGTGAGGCTCAGTGTGGCTCAGTGTGGCAGTGTCAGTGTGGCAGTGTGGCTCAGTGTGGCTCAGTTTGGCTCAGTGTGGCAGTGTGGCTCAGTGTGGTTTCGGCGCGGCAGTATGGCTCACTGTTGCTCAGCGCCACCGTGTAGTTAACATTGAATATCTGACGTGGAATCGCAACCTGGCAAAACACAACTCCGAATATCGTTCTATGACGATTATCCCCTACTGCACGTGCCCCACCTGCTGCCGTTGCAACGACATCGCAGGAAGGAAGTCTGCGTGGCAATAATTAACGCAGTGGACAGATATCACACAGAGGTGTTAAGGCTTCGCTATCAATTTACATAATTTGCTTGACATACATCCTAATCAAATTATTATCGTTCTACTCAAGCAAACATACATTGCTTGCTTACATTAGTAAACATGCATTGCTCCGAGTATTCCACGAAGCAATGAAGAGTTCCAACGCAGTAACTGTTCTTATGTATAGTGATAACGCAAGAGACAGGTTACTTGTTTGTTTGTTTATTGGTGGTCAAAATAAATAATATGCCACCCACACTCTTTCCTGCCGGGCGGGCGGGGGATTGGGAAATGTTCTGGTGATAACGCGCTATGAGTCGAACCCCTTTGGTACCAGCCCGACACCTTAACCACTCGGCCATCCCCCCCCAACGCTTAGGTTACAAGGGAACCCGGCAACATGCGAGACCATAACCAATTCAGGCGCTTGGTTACGGCCCTGCCGCGCTATTGGCCTGTAACGTCACTCAGCCGTGGTGTGTCCATTGGCCTGTGCCGTCACGCAATCGTGACGTAGCCCATTGACCTATGACGTCACTCAGCCATGGGGCCTTGGCCTGGATCACCCTGTTCAGTTGAGTACCCAGCCGTGGTGTATCCAATTGGCCTATGACGTCACCCAGCCGTGAGGTATTCATGATGCAGAGATCGTCACACGAGTCCCGTATATGTGATTTAAACTGCCTGAAGTGATACGTGACATATGTGCTCCACCCATGGCTCCGTCCACTACGGCACAAGTCAGGACGGGGCGGGGCTAAGGCAGCACGGGGGCGTGGCTAATGAACCACGGGGCGGGGCTAAAGCAGCATGGGTGAAATTAAGGCTGACAGCAGGTGGAACTGCTAGTGTCTGGGGCACAATAAGTGTTCGGGACACAATTGTCCGGGACACAACAAGTGGTGGTTATTGGTTTCACGACGCGTCGACCGTTGAGTCATGTAGCGTCGCCAATCTCTCACGCCGATTGGTCGCGGGTGAAGAGTAGACAGGTGAAACTCGAACCCACAATTTTTCGATAGTGAGACGGGCGAATTACCTCTAGACTACCTGTCCCATGGGACACAAGTGTCCGGAACACAAATATCCGGGACACAAATGTCCGGGACACAAGTGTCCGAGGTACAGCATATGTCCGGAATACAACTGCAACGTGGCGACTTGCGAACAGGATACGTACGTTGCATTGCCAAACGCTTAAGTGCATTACGATTTTAATCATGGATTTACATCGCCTATTGGAGTTTTTTCCAAGCGTTGATGCTAATATAACCAATTCAGTCCATTTCATTGAGTTTAATAAAGCGCTCCTCAATCTGCCTGAAGTTCAAGAAACTTAGTTAATAGGCATTTCCCCCCCCAACTGGTGCTTATCGTCCCGGTGGTATGTGTGTGTCCACTACAGGTGGCAAATGTCAGAGGACATCAGTTGTTCTTGACGTCGATTGTATTCATAGCAAATCATACATTTGCAAAGCCATTGTGGCACCAATAATTTTAAAAGTTACTCAAATGTGCCAAAGTCCTAGCTGACTTACATAGCTTTGTTTTCGAATACGGAGCATGTATGCTCCCGGTTACACATTATAATAAATGACTTATGAGGATGTAATGATATTATACCTGAAATAGTGTTATTGCACGGTACGTAGTGTCCTTGCACCGAACGTAGTGTTATTGCACCGGACGTAGTGTTACTGCACTGGGCGTAGTGTCATTGCACCGGTCATATCCTTTTGAAGTGTATCGTAGCCAGTGTATCGTAAATATATTAAATATAAAACAAACATTCAATTAATCATAAAATACCACCTCTGCTTGAACCCGCGACGTACCTCATTGGCCCAGAAACAGTTCTACATTTAAAGTACCGTCCTTAGCGGGTCGACTGTGATTTAAATAAAAAATGGCATACTTCGTAAGCTTACTTTGTAAGCTTAATTGCATGCTGTCGGCGCATATAATATACCAGAATTGGGCGTCATTAGGAGCACTTGAAGGGCGACGGCGTGCACCGTGCGTCTCCCAGTATTTGTGCAAGTGCAGAAATTCAGGAATTATGTAAAATCAAGTGTGACGATTCGGAGCAGTGCATTCACAATCGGAATTCCAGTTGCACATCTGGCAAAGCCGCGGCCGATGGCGGCTCTGGATTGCCGCTCGGTGCTGTGCTCGGCGACCTGGGTGCGGGTGTTGGCCAGACGGGGCTGGGTGGGGGTGGAGGAGGCACTGACACGTGGGGATGGGTGGTCCCGCGACCGAGCGGGGTGGGAGGGAGGGGTGAGAGGGGCGCTGAGGGGAGGGGCCTGAGGGGGGGGTGGAGGCCTGAGAGGGGTCTGAGGGGCGTCCTGAGGAGGGGGCGTCCTGAGAGGGGCGTCCTGAGAGGGGCGTCCTGGGGGGCTGAGAGGGGCGTCCTGAGAGGGGCGTCCTGAGAGGGGCGTCCTGAGATGGGCGTCCTGAGAGGGGCGTCCTGAGAGGGGCGTCCTGAGGGGGCGACCTGAGAGGGGCGTCCTGAGGGGGCGTCCTGAGAGGGGCGTTCTGAGGGGGCACACCGTCCCGACGGTGCTGGATGGGGGAGCGGGATGGAACCGCCTCCCAGAAGGGGCGGGGTGGGGAGAGAGGGGTTTGGCGCGGTGATCCCGTGCGGAGTTGAGGGGGACGAGAGACGCTGGGGGGGGGGGGGTAAGGAGAGCGCAGCGGGCAGTCGCCCCGCTTGGCGAACACGACAGCGAACACGACAGCGAACAACAACACTGGACACGACAGCGCCGACCCGTTCGCACCCCCAGTCTACCGCGGCGTGTTTCGAGCCTGCCAGTAGCTGGACCGGCAGCTGGCCACGTCGTTCCCGCCAGCTGATGACTGACGCTCTCTGCGCGCGCGGCGAGGGGAAAAACGGTCGGCCGGGAATGACAGATGACAGGATGACAGCCGAGGTCAAGGCGAACAACGACGCGCTGGACGTCCAGCGACTTAGCGCGCTCTAGAGCGCTAGCGTGCCCTAGTGCCCTAGTGAGGACACGGCACGATCGACAACACACCACTGGTCCGGAGTCCAGCTTGAGATCTGAGCAGCCACAGAAATCAGAGTAGATGTATGACGTCAAGCCATTTATCGCCGTCCGTGCATGGGCACCGGTGGTTCCAGGTCCCACCCTCGTGATGCCAAGGGACCAGCTGACCCTGGTCCCTGACCCCGGTCCCCGACCCCGGTCCCCGACCCCGGTCCCCGACCCCGGTCCCCGACCCCGGTCCCCGACCCCGGTCCCCGACCCCGGTCCCCGACCCCGGTCCCCCGGTCCCCGACCCCGGTCCCCGACCCCGGTCCCCGACCCCGGTCCCCGACCCCGGTCCCTGACCCCGGTCCACGACCCCGGTCCCCGACCCCGGTCCCCGACCCCGGTCCCCGACCCTGGTCCCTGGTTCACTACCCTGGTCCCCCTCTGCTCGGCACTGGATATTGGTTTGGCGCGAACATTCCTCCAGTAAGAAGATTTCGAGGACTACGCGGTGGCGCTCCTAGCCGTGCTCTGGGCCGTGCTCCCAGCCGTGCTCCCAGCCGTGCTCCCAGCCGTGCTCTCAGCCGTGCTCCCAGCCGTGCTCCCAGCCGTGCTCCCAGCCGTGCTCCCAGCCGTGCTCTCAGCTGTGCTCCCAGCCGTGCTCCCAGCCGTGCTCCCAGCCGTGCTCTCAGCTGCAGCCGTGCTCCAGCATGCTCCCAGCCGTGCTCCCAGCCGTGCTCTCAGCCATGCCCCGCTGCTCCCAGCCGTGCTCCCAGCCGTGCTCTCAGCTGTGCTCCTGCCCCCAGCCGTGCTCCCAGCCGTGCTCCCAGCTGTGCTCCCAGCCGTGCTCTCAGCCGTGCTCTCAGCCGTGCTCCCAGCCGTGCTCTCAGCCGTGCTCTCAGCTGTGCTCCCAGCCGTGCTCCCAGCCGTGCTCTCAGCTGTGCTCCCAGCCGTGCTCTCAGCCGTGCTCCCAGCCGTGCTCCCAGCTGTGCTCCCAGCCGTGCTCCCAGCCGTGCTCCCAGCCGTGCTCCCAGCCGTGCTCCCAGCCGTGCTCCCAGCCGTGCTCTCAGCTGTGCTCCCAGCCGTGCTCCCAGCCGTGCTCTCAGCCGTGCTCCCAGCCGTGCTCCCAGCTGTGCTCTCAGCTGTGCTCAGCGCCTCGTCTGGTGGAGTTCGAGCGGTCGGTCAAAAAGTGGCCGGAACTCCGCAGGGCGGCAACCCGATCACGCCGACGGAAAGCGACTGCACGTGGCAGACATGACAGCAACAGGTGACATGACAGCAGCAGCTGGCAAAACGGCAACAGCTGGCAAAACGGCAACAGCTCACCGGCTGTGCACACTGCACAGGCGCATCTCCGTGGCCGGAGGCGCATCTCCCAGCCGTGGCCGGAGGCGCCTCTCCGTGGCCGGAGGCGCATCTCCGTGGCCGGAGGCGCCTCTCCGTGGCCGGAGGCGCCTCTCCGTGGCCGGAGGCGCCTCTCCGTGGCCGGAGGCGCCTCTCCGTGGCCGGAGGCGCCTCTCCGTGGCCGGAGGCGCCTCTCCGTGGCCGGAGGTGCCTCTCCGTGGTCAGGTGTGATCCGTGGCCGGAGGCGCCTCTCCGTGGCCGGAGGCGCCTCTCCGTGGCCGGAGGCGCCTCTCCGTGGCCGGAGGCGCCTCTCCGTGGCCGGAGGCGCCTCTCCGTGGCCGGAGGCGCCTCTCCGTGGCCGGAGGCGCCTCTCCGTGGCCGGAGGCGCCTCTCCGTGGCCGGAGGCGCCTCTCCGTGGTCAGGTGTGATCTGTGGCACGGTCTCTCAGAGCTATACATGGGCTAGCTTCGCCAACAGGGCTGTGGTTTCGCCGTTCCGGCTGGATGCTCGCGCTTCCCACCGCGAGACGTTCGCCCGTTCTGGACGAGGAGGTTTCCTGTGACAATAGCCGGCAAATGGTGCTTCGCACCCGTGCTACCAGGCGCGCGCCCAGGATTTTTTTCGAGGGGGGATAAAAAATGTCTTGTGCCGGTCTTGTGTCAAGTGAAAATTTTGATACGTGCTTTTTAACGTGCCCCTGGATCGTGAATTGGCGACATTTTGTGCCGCGTATGCTGAAGTTTAGACCATGGCCGAAGTGAAAATGACCAAACCAGGATAATTTTTAACGCCGATTCTCGCTTATGGTGCGATTATGTTTCTTTTATTAACTTTTGAACTCATCTTAATCTTCGCAATTTCTTATTCTTGTTGGATTTAATCTGAAGATTATCAAAGAGGAAAAATATTGCCTTCCGTCGGTGGCACTCATTGCCTTTTCCTGGGCAGTCAGTCGGCTTCGAAAACTGCTAGCTTCAACAGTTGATATGTATTTTCGAGTGCTTAACCTAACCTTCACATGAACGACGACCTCGACCTTCGTGCATATCATTAGAGTAAGCCTCCATCGATATTGTCATCGATATTGAAGCGCTGCATTGTATTTTTCATGACCAATGTTAGAAAACTGCGACCATCTCCAAAGGACGAACTGCACCTCAACAAGGACCGCACGATCTGACATGGAAAATCAAATAAAAAACGCAACAATAGGGTTCGATGGCAGAGTGGACAACTAGCGCCACCAGTAGCAGCTTATACTACAGTGGCCGCAAAAAATGTATACATTAACAATATTTGGCCAATGAAACAACAAGATCAGGGTGCTTCTTTTTAAGCGCTGATGCGGTAATTGCAGGCTCTGATAACACAGCTCTCTTCAGAATATGGTCAGTGCGTGGGGAAGTCTTGCGGGGTGCTCCAGAGCCTTTCTTTCTCTCCGGAATGGTGCCTGGGGGTAGGGAGGCGGCGGCCATTTTGAGGCTGTAAATAACCTGCCTCGTGACCTGTAGATCTCCGGCGACAGGTATCACAGACATGCCCTGCTCCAAAGCCCGACTCTTCTCAATATTCGTGAGCCTCTTTCGTCCCATTCTGACCACTGAGAGCAAAGTTATTGGCCTCCAAAGTCGGGCGTCGTAGCAAAAAAGGCACCCAGAAAGGCATCAAACAGTTGCACCCACCCCTCTCAGAGCCCATCGCTTACTGAGCTTTCCCGCTGTGTGTGAGTCAGGGTAGTGATGGGGCCCAGCTACATACGTCATACCAAGCTCCTCCCACTGACTGTTGCTAGGTTACGCAAAACAAAAGTTTTCTGTGATCACCATGTACACTTTTTTTGCGCTCGCGGTGTATACATTTTTTTGCGGCCACTGTATTGCTAAGAGAGCTGATGCGGCCGTCTCTGGATGAAATGCTTGCCTATGAGTTAAAATTGGGGTAATTAACAAACAGCAATAAGTGGAAAATAAATTAGTTGTTTAACGTCTTACAGTACCACAAATGTTGCAATACGATGATAATCAGACGCGTACATATCAGAGATGTAGGCAGGAAATGACCACAGATGGGGCGGAATTGGCGAAAGAGGCCTAGAATAACCTCACGAATTTTGTCTTTATTTATTCATTGTCTTTATTTATTCATTATATTCATTATTGCATTTTTATTATTATTATATTCATTATCATATTCTATATACTTGTTACTTCGGCCAATTTAATTTCACACGTGATCTTGTATTTCTTGGTAAAAGGCAGTGAAAAAGTTATTATTGGAGGTGGCGTTGTCTGATTCACCTGCAAATTCATATTGTAGCATTGCACTGCAAGTAAATGTCTAAAACAGGAACGCAAATCCAATAAGCATGCATCCAATGCGGGATGCCAAGGCTCCGCTGGAAAGTACGTCGATTCATCATTCGGTGCGGGGTAAGTAAACGCTTGTAAGAACCCGTAGACCCTCGTAAAAACAGGTCGGCATTCGTAACTGTCCGTAAACGTTTCTTATGGCTGTAGACGTTCGAATGACGTCATAGACGTTCGTGATGGTCAGCAGGTATTCGTGCAGGCCGATAAACAGAGACCACAGACGCAAGAGTCCACCGACATTCATACGAGCCAGGTGGCGTCTGTAAGCGCTAGTGGAAGTTCGTAAGGTCCGTGACATACACCACGATACTAAAAGTATCGTGGTGTATGTCACCACAAGTCCTTTTTTCAGAAGCTAATGCCACAGTAGAAATGGCCATACTGCCATGTGGTGATACAGCCATTTAGTTTTCTTACAGTGTTAATATGTTTCGGGTATAATCAAAACTAGGTGCGGCATTGCAGGACCAAATCCTACCCTGGTTTTGTCGTGTTTGCTGACACAACCCCGATATTTGTTCTAAAGCTAGGGACATGATTGGATAAAACATCGTACTGGGTAATAGCATCACCCTTTAGCTATCGTACATTATCAAAAGCTTTCGGATGTCAATAAAATGTCATGCGGACATGTCACGTCGACATTATCAGATAGAAACTTACCCGAACGTTGCGTGTTTTTTCAACACAAACACGAATATTCTGGAAAGGTAAAGGCGAGGCGGGAGCATTTTTCGACAATGATTACAGGGCAAGTCGGTTTTTCATCACATTTTTAGATGTACATACTCCTTTGTTTAGACTTCGAATTGTTCGTTCCATGTCTCATACCCATTGTGCACCATGAATTTATCCAACTCTTGGCCCTAGCTGGCGACCGCCTCCGCCCTTTCGGTGCCTATCGGACGACAATGTTCAGGGTAACTATGCCAATTAGAACATAACACGGATTGGGTATCAATACGGATATCCGTTTGGTATGGATAACGGAGCAGACTGGCTAGCGTTTAACAATTATACATGGACATGGATTGGATAATGGATTGATCCTCCAACGTTTCCAGCGGAACGAAAATTGAACAATGTAATCATTTTTACTTTTATTTTCCAGCCATAGGCTAACCTCATAAATGTCGACATTAGTTGAAGCCGATTCATACAATTTTCTGAAAAATACATCATATCAATAATCAGCATGCCTTAATTATTTTCACACACATATTTCCCTGGATGTCATACACATGGAACCACGAACCGCGCCAACCGCGTATCGCGCCAACCGCGTACCGCGCCAACCTTGTACCGCGCCAACCACGAACCGCGCCAACCACGAACCGCACCAAACACGAACCGCGCCAACCGCGAACCGCGCCAAACACGAACCGCGCCAAACACGAACCGCGCCAACCGCGAACCGCACCAACGGCGAACCGCGCCAAACACGAACCGCGCCAAACACGAACCGCGCCAAACACGAACCGCGCCAAACACGAACCGCGCGAACCGCGAACCGCGCCAAACACGAACGGCTTGAGAGGAGGCATTCAGGTACACCCATCTCCCCTACATTAATAAATCGGATTGCTATGAACTTGGCAGAGATTACTATGCGATGCCCATCCTGCTTGTGTTCAGGTATGAACATGTTATATTGAAAACAATGGTCACATGTGCGGTTAAACGGGATCACCGTAATTTCCCGCTGCCTACACCTCCACTGAAGCCAAACGTTGCTGGTATGGCTGGCCCAGTATGGTACGCTGGTATGGCTGGTATGGCTACGCACCAGCTGAAGCCAAACGCTGCTGGTGTCACTGTACATCAATTGGTCAATTGAGCGATAGCTCCAAAAGGTGCTGCATGCATGAGATCATAGTCGCGGTTATTGGGTCGATAAGGCGATGCCTTGCAATGTGATTAGTGGAACAATGCCAGCGTGGCCAGGAAGGTGGATGAGAGGACATCGTCCTACTTTTCAGCTTACAAGTAGCCAAGTTTAATCACAGAACTATGCGCGTGGTCTAGTTCAACGCTCAATGAATGGATTAGCAACTGTGAGTAACGACATGACGACAAACCATGTTGTTTGTATGCAATAAACGAAAACCCGCGGTAAAGGAATGCAGCCGAGCACCCCCACCCCCAGCTGCGCGAGAGACGTAATTCAACATACATCAACAATATACAATACATCTTGAAAAATAACACATAGCTATACTTCGCGGCCTGTCACCATTTAGAATTGGATGAGGGTGAGGAGTGGGGGAAGGGAGCTACCCATCCGCCTCTAAGCCGTCTCTGAAGGCAGCTGCTGGGGACGGTTACTGGATCAACAGGGGATACATGTTAGGCAGCAGCGTAGCGTGCTGCACAGAAAGCCTCCACTTGCTGGGAACTCCATGACATCACACGCTGGCCGGAGGTCCACAGTATACGAGAGGCGGTTTATGGGACAGACGTCCTCGCGTCGTTCGCTGAACGACCACTGGCTTCCTCTCGAGCACCATTAAGCCGCACGCCGTGAAGTGAACACATGTCTCCGAGTGTCTCCGAGTCTCCGAGTGTCTCCGAGTGTTCGGTCGTCCGGCAGCTTAGCATACGCCTCTTCTGACGAGGCCAGTCAGCTGACTGGTGTGTCATCACAGACGACATCACGCCCCCCCCCCCTCCCCTGCCACCACACGCGTGAGAGGGGCGGACGTGCTGAAGCCGGCGCTGCACAGTCGGAAGCGCTCAGCAGGGGGCGGGACGGCATGCGCACCATTTCCGCCGTGGACTCATCCTCACCCGGCTCTACCACACAGCACTCGCCCTACAACAGCACAGCCCGTCCTACCACACCACACCATACCACACCACACCCCGCCCTACCACGCTACTCCCCACCACCACCACCACACCACCACCACCACCACACCACATCACACCACACCACACCACACCACACTCAGACCTCCCCCACACCACACCACACCACACCACACCACACCACACCACACCACATCACACCATACCAAGCTGACCTTGCAGACGATGACCGGCAGTCCGCCGCCGCCGGTGACCTCGAAGCCCCAGGGCACCTGCTGGTCGTTCCGCTGCAGCAGAATGCTCAGGTACTTCATGGCGGCCGGACGGTGGGCTCGCGCCCGCTTCGGCGCGTCGCGGTTCTCGGCCTCTCGGCTGCCGGGTAGACTCAGCGGCCGTGGCGCGAGTCAGAGTCGGAGCCCCCGAGTCGACGCTCTCGTCGTCTGTTCGTGATGTGCGGTGTGCGAGCGGCGCTTCGTCGCAACAACTCAGCAACTCAGCCGAAGGCTGCACATCCAGCCGTTGTTTCCAAAGCCTGGCGTATTTCGCCCGTACAGAGGGGGGGGGGGGCACAGCACGCGCACACCCGCTATTGCGAGGATCAACACTCAGCACTCCACCGGTCCCGTCCGCCCCACCACGACCTGCCCTCCACTGGCCTGTCGGCGCTCGTGTAACCGGCGCACAGGCGGGGGCCGGGTCACACGCTGCGACACTAGCGCCGCGCTCGGCAGACGCCACGACTACGTGTCTGTGTGACGCGCCGAGTACCGCAGCACGGCCCCGGGTCCGGCCTCACTAGTCGGCGTGCCCGAAGATCATCAACGAACTGTGGTGCAACTAATGACCCTCTTCAGTGGAGAGAAGATTGAAATTGTACAGGTGGGATGCACACAAGCCGTGCTCTCCAGTGTTCGAACAAACTCCACCCTGAAAATATCTTAGCTTCGTAACCTACTCCCCAGCCGTTCCAATATTTTTACATTGTCGACTTTATTATTGCTCAACCCTCCCCAAAAGGCACTTCAAAATCCTCCTCTAATGAAAGCAGTTTATGTTTCCCTTTACACCACATGATGCAAATGATATGGAACTTCAATAATGGAAGTTGCACTTATTATAAATGTTCGATGAAATGCTGCACTTCTGTATTACTCTCTTTCTGCAAATGGAGCTACCGAGGGTCGTCCTACAGCTTTCTCACAGGCGACGCGGTGTGGAATACATCGGGGCAGCCAATGCATGTGCTAGCAATCAGGAATTCACATACTGCGAGTGACCTTGGTCTGTGCTCATTAATATGGCAAACATTAGGACCGCGTGCAAACATTAGGACGCGTGGGAAAACCGCGTGCAAACCGGCATTGAGGAGGGAAATCACTAAGAAGATCGCACCGGAGACCAGTGGCGCCGCAAATGGTTTTTTTTAGGGACGGTACTCGGGTGGTTCCCCCTTCAACGGGAAGAACACTTCCTTGTGCCGTGTGCCTGGAGATAATTGTGCCATGCCTTTTCAGCTGTCTACTCGGAAGGACGCCTTCGACTGAACATTGCGTTGAGCGGAGGGAGCGAGTACAGATTTTGGCGGGCATGTTACTCTCACTCGTGAATTTAATTGTGGTTAGCACCAACCCCCTATTCCAGTATAAATTAAAACACCATTGGACGCAGTAAATATGCTCACCATTTGTCGTATACACATACACATACACACACACACACACACAAACACAACACACACACACACATATATATATATATATATATATATATATATATATATATATATATATATATATATATATATATATATATATAGATATATATATATATGTGTGTGTGTGTGTGTGTGTGTGTGTGTGTGTGTGTGTGTGTGTGTGTGTGTGTGTGTGTGTGTGTGTGTGTGTGTGTGTGTGTGTGTGTGCGTGTGTGTGTGTGTGTCCACCACCTGTCCACCCATTATACCTAAAACGTTGCCATTGTAGCCCCTTCGGCTTCATGCAATTTATTTGAAATATATTTTAAATCGTGTTATGCATGGTAACATACGGTTCGTTGGGAAGGTTTGGGATGCTCAAAAGAGGACGCGCACACCATTCAGACGCTTAGCACATGATTATCACGAAGATGCAATTTCATCAACATCTACTTTCGCTATTTTTCGGAATCGTCCTATTGTTCCATTTTGCAAAGCTGTTATCACAAGCTGGAATCCTTTTCTACCCACTACGGATCCAACACGGTCAGGATGACCACATGACTGCTCGAATAGAACGGGATGGCCCATGACTGTTGGTCAGGTGCCCATGCATTGCACAGGAGTGTTCTTACAGCAAGACCAGGATATCCCTACACTTGCTGGAATGCCGTTTTCTTCAGGGCTGCCCCAACAAGTACTGGGTGCCTTTAAAGCTGCTGGGGTGGCCCCGCAACAGGCCCTAGGGCACTCTCCCCCCCCCCCTCCCCTCCTGCAGACAGCATGAATGATCCAAAATGCTTCTGGCATTCTTTTACAGCATGGATGCAGCATGTATGGATGCCCCCAAGAGCGGCTAGGTGTCCTCTCCCTTTCAGACTGCATGGGTGACGTTACTATGACTGAGATGTCCCTCTACACCCCAGGCGAGAGTGGTGTGAGTGGGTGGCCAGAGCGAAGACTGATTGCAGTGAGAGATACTACTGAGAAGATTGAGAAGCTGGAAGTCAGAGAAGCAATGTCTTTTTAGGTACTACGCTAGTCAGACGTTGAAGTCTAACGTGTCGCACACAAACTTACCTGGACATGTAGTAACGAATGATGCATCACGATCTGAGAAAACGGATTACGACCAGATTTATGCTCGACTCCAATTTGTTTTAGTCGACTCAATGTGATTCATAGATCTTGAGATCTGATTCGACTCGCGACTGATCCAAAAACGATTGATTCATAAGTCGATTCTCGATTCAACTCGAGTCGAGCGCAAGTCTGATTACGACGCTGGAAATCGCAAGCGGCATGGTGCGCGCGCCCAGCCCACTCCCAGGGCCTGGTCCCTGACCCAGCGAACGTCCTCGAAGCATGTACAGACGACTGAAAAGCTAATGTTGAGTCAACCAATGGCAGACAACCACGGGGCGGGAACTACGGGAAGCGCTGGCCGGGCTCGGAGCGCTGCAGTACGACCTGCGGACCCCGTCAGGTCATACGTCGTGGCAAGAGGTCACATGACAGTCTGGCCTGCGGACCACGTCAGGTCACATGTCGCGGCAAGAGGTCACATGACAGTCTGACCTGCGGCCCCCGTCTCCGTCGCAGAGGTCACATGGTCGACGGGCCCGTCAGGTCACATGTCGCGGCAAGAGGTCACATGACAGTCTGGCCTACGGCCCTCGTCAGGTCACATGTCGCGGCAAGAGGTCACATGACAGTCCGACCTGCGGCCCCCGTCAGGTCACACGTCGCGGCAAGAGGTCACATGACAGTCCGACCTGCGGCCGCCGTCAGGTCACACGTCGCGGCAAGAGGTCACATGACAGTCCGACCTGCGGCCGCCGTCAGGTCACATGTCGTCGGCGCCGCAGGTACATGGTCACATGACAGTCCGACCTGCGGCCGCCGTCAGGTCACAAGTCGCGGCAAGAGGTCACATGCCCCTGCCCCTCGTCAGGTCACATGTCGCGGCAAGAGGTCACATGACAGTCCGACCTGCGGACCCCGTCAGGTCACAGATGTCGCGGCAAGAGGTCACATGACAGTCCGACCTGCGGACCCCGTCAGGTCACGTCGCGGCAAGAGGTCACATGACAGTCGCGACCTGCGGACCCCGCCAGGTCACATGTCGCGGCAAGAGGTCACATGACAGTCCGACCTGCGGACCCCGCCAGGTCACATGTCGCGGCAAGAGGTCACATGACAGTCCGACCTGCGGACCCCGCCAGGTCACATGTCGCGGCAAGAGGTCACATGACAGTCCGACCTGCGGACCCCGTCAGGTCCGTCGCGACAAGAGGTCACATGACAGTCCGACCTGCGGACCCCGCCAGGTCACATGTCACGGCAAGAGGTCACATGACAGTCCGACCTGCGGCCGCCGTCAGGTCACATGTCGCGGCAAGAGGTCACATGACAGTCCGACCTGCGGCCCCCGTCAGGTCACATGTCGCGGCAAGAGGTCACATGACAGTCCGACCTGCGGCCCTCGTCAGGTCACATGTCGCGGCAAGAGGTCACATGACAGTCCGATCGGCGTCCGTTGACAGCAGGGAGAACGGCCGCCGTCGGGTGGCACGTGGCAGAAGCGCAAGGGTGGGGAGGGGTGCAGGTCCCCTTCACCCTTCGGCTACCTTACTGTTCTTCGGCAGTCCACGGCCCCTCCGTGACTTTGAGGTCTTGTGTGTAGCGCCGGTAACCTTCCACATCGGCCCGGACTGCCTCTACTGTGCTGGGCCTCTTCATCGGTCTAAGACTCGCTGTCAGCTCTGGGCCCCTATCAATCAGTGTGAGTCAAAGCTGACCCAGTGGCCCCGTACGTCCGGCCCAGGCCCTCTTTCAAAGTCTCAGGACGCTCTCCGTCCAACCGGACCCCACTCTTTCAACAGCTTCGGCCTCCTCTATCACGCCATGGTCCCCTGTACGGCTTTAGACCCCTATGTCGCTCTAGGGACTCTGCGTACGTGTTCCGGGCTCTTTCCGATTGTTCGGAGTCCTCCGTCGGCTAGGAATCCTCTCCGTCCGCTCAAGAGGCCATGGATCGCCCTCCTTGGCGATCCATGGCCTCCTCTGTCAGGCCGGAGGCCCTCTTTCAACAGATCTGGTCCCGTCCATCAGGCCAGGGATCCTTGTACCGCTTTGACCCCACCAGTGGGCCATCCGCGGTTATACTCGGAAACTAGGGCAACCTCCGTCCGGCCCTTTCTAACGACTCAGGTCCTATTCCATCCAGCCAGAGGCCCTTTTCAAAGGCTTGGGCACCCTGCATCAGGACAGGGGCCCTTTATTCGGCCTATGCCCCGCTGTCAGCACACGGACCATTCATATTGGCTCGGGACCCAGTACGTTAGCCCGAGACCTTCCAACGATCCACACCCCCACTGTTGACCAAGAAGCCATTCACATTGGGCCAGCTCAGGGCCCTTATCACTTGCCCGTGGGCACTCTAAGTTGACTCGGGGCCTTCTTCATTCATCTTCTCCTTCAGCCCTGGTCCCTCTCGTCTGTCCAGAGGGTCCATTTCGACGGTCCATGGGCCCTACACTTCGCCCCAGTGGTCCCTGGTGGGTCCCTGCGTCTACCTCTAGAAGGCTCCCTCGAATCCACTAGGGGGTCGCCGTTGCATTCATCCCCTCGGCCGTGCCACTGTTTTTAACTATTGACTAAAACAGCCCTGTGCGCTTCATTTGTCTCAAACAATTCATGATTGTCTTCTTCACCGCCACCATACAGCTGCCAAGTTATTGACATCCTTTTCTACCTGCCAAAAATGAAAAGGTGTATTTAATTCATATCTATATTTTTGTACGAAAATTGGCGAGAATTCCCGCTTTCTTTATCATTGTTTTCTAACATCAGAATCCGAACTAAAGCACATTTTCAGCTATTTTATCCCTGAAAACATGCTTGCACTTCAGGTTCGAACTGGAAAAGATAGGAAAGGATCGAAATGGGCTGGTGTAATTTTCTTCAGTTGATATGTTTACCTACCACAACCAATCATTGTATGCCATTGTTGGTTTGACGTCATAAATTGTGCGAAATATTATCTCATGTTGAACACACAGCCATATGTGTTCCTCATACAAGAGTTCTGCTGCCGCGTTGTGTGTGTGTTGTCGGGAAGGAGATTCTTTTGGGTGAGGTTCCATAATTCAAATACATGCCTTTTCTAACTTGTGCCCAGGTCTTTTATTATGTATATAACAGAGGTACCATATTTGCCCTCAAGAACCGTTTTGGGTTTACGGGTATGAATATTTTCTTTCCCTTGTAGGTAGGTAGAACTACCAAGCCAGGGGAAGTTTCTGAACACTTGAGACATGCAACAAACAGTTCTACTGCTAGCCTCGTATGGCTGAGCCAGTAATTGCACTGCATTTACTGAACACAAATATGAGCAAGCTATCCATATTCAAACAGTTCCTGTCAATGAAAAGCCTCTAACCACTTGCAAATGGTAACCTTAAAACAATTATTTTGTTGTGCCCCATATTCTGAACATGAAAATGTTGTGCAGGATTACCTCACTGTAGCTATTGTGGTATAAGCTATTAGTATACACTAAAAATGCTGGTGTACTTGAAAATTTTGAAAGTCACTTTCTTATTCCTTCCTTAAGCCAGCTGCACTTTGATGCCTAAAATTGTGCCTGTGACCTTTCCTAGCTCTGTACACAAAGAATAGGCAGAACTATGTGAGGACTTTCATATTTTGGTAGAGACAGGTATGTCATTCATGAATACCACCATCTTTGTGTTATTTACTCACTGATCATAATGTGGGAGATGTCCAAAGGTGGGGTTCAGGAGACAGAACATGTTCAGACACCCCCTCATCCCCTAGGCACCTACCTACATACTTAGTGGTTTTCTATCCAGGGTTGGGTCATCAGGTGTGCCTTTAAGTATATATATATATATATTATATATATATATATATATATGTATATATTAGGCTTCAGCCAATTTTTGGCAAAATATGTTTTTCTTGGCCTTTCTTGTGTGATTTGAGTGAATTTGTGGTTCATCACAGTTTATTTTTATTCATTCAGCAAACAAAACATGATGGCCCTTCTGGAGTATAAATGTAAAATCACACAGTCAATAACCCAAGGTATGTACCTTGGAAATGTTGGTAATGCAGTCCATGTCTGCTCCACTGCAGTTTCTTCTCACATTCAGGTTTCCTCTGATGAGCTGGGATTCTAGAACCTACAGGTTCTGAAACATGTACTTGACAGCATTAATGGTGGTTTTACAATAGTAATAGTAGTAATAATGATAGTTGACAGCTGCCCAGTGGTACATTTGTATGCAAAATAGGATGGAATAGGCCACTTACTGAGCACTCAATCTAAAATCCTTTTGAAAGATGTATCACCATCATTCTTCTTGATGTGTATTGAAGTCTTCAGCCCATGTTCATAACATATCTCATTTACCAGTATCATACATTTGCCTACAATTATGGATTGCTATGCAGACATCCTGTGGCATGATTTCATGTAAATGAATAAGGGTATTATTGCAGTTTAAGGTAGCCACAAGACAAGCTTTACACACACTTTACTTCCATGAAATATACAAAGGGGTTAGGTTTGGTTAAGTTAGGTTGGGTTAGTTTAGTGTTCTGTTGTAAGTGAGGAAAATTTTAAGAACAAAATAGCACTTCTTTAATCAGTCTTGTCTTCAAAAACAGTTCAGGTTAGGTTATGTTATGTTAGGCTAGGTTAGGTTTTTAATTCATTTATATAAAAAAATACACTTGAAAGTTTTCAGTTTTTAACAACACAATTTACCTTCCCTCATGGAAATGGGTGCTAAATGACCAAACCTGGTCGATGCACCCTAAAACTCAAATAACCAACCAATCACACATGGAACACTAGGTTAGGTTAGGTCATATTTAATTTTTTTCTTGATTTTGAGCAAAACAACTCTGGAATATTATGAAACTATGAAACTGGGTATCCCCAAAGTAGGTATGTCTGAAACAAACAAAATTATACACAAGTGTACCATTAGCATATTTGTACATTCATGAATATGCCATGGGTTCACTGTTGAGCTTCAAGTCCTGAACAGGTATTTTGAGCAACATCACTTTTACAGAGACTTAAACATCCTGCCGAACTTGCTTTGACATATCACTCCCTGCAAAAACCATTATTTAAACAGAGTTTCTGTCACACCCTCTCATGTCAGTGGGCTGATGCATTGATTGTCAATCTCTCAGTGTTTCTGCCTCACCATCCTATGGCAGGGGCTGATAGCTTTGTGTTCCTGCCACATCCACACCATCCTATGGCAGGGGGCTGATAGCTCTGTGTTCCTGCCTCACCATCCTATGACAGGGGGCTGATAGCTCTGTGTTCCTGTTGCATCATCCTATGGCAAGGGCTGATGGCCCTCAGTGTTCTTGCCACACCATCCTATGACAGGGAGCTGATAGCTTTCAGTGTTCCTCTCTCACCCTCCTGTGGCAGGGGACAGTGCAATGACTGTCAAGTTCTCAGTATTCCAAATGGCTGTTATCCACATATATCTGCACTACCAATGACTACCTATTGTATGGGAAGTGACCTGACAAGCCGACCGACTGACCGACCGACCGACCGACCGACCGACCGACCGACCGACCGACCGACCGACCGACCGACCGACCGACCGACCGACCGACCGACCGACCGACCGACCGACCGACCGACCGACCGACCGACCGACCGACCCACCAACCCACCAACCTACTGACCAATCTTCCCATCCCATTAACATAGTCCAGCCAACACTGCCAACAAATAGGCAGTGCACAGCCATTGCAGACGACGCACCCTGCGATCCAACAACACAAATCAATGGTGTCTGTATGGGCGCTAAATGACCTTGTAGTCGGCGTGCCCTTAAGCCCAAATAATCAATCAATCAATGACGTCTGTTGTGATGACGTGTCAGGTGCCGCCATGAGCACCAGCCGAACGGGCAAGAGGCGGCGGCGGCCGGCGTCGCGCTCTGCGCGCGCCGGACTCCAGTTTCCCGTGGGGAGGATCCACCGGTACCTGCGCAACAGCGAGATGCGTCTGCGCCGGGTGGCCGCCGGCGCGCCCGTGTACGCCGCCGCCGTCATGGAGTATCTCAGTGGTGAGTGTCTCACTGGTGGGTGCCTCACTGGTGGAGTACCTCAGTGTGGGGTCTTACTGATGGGTGTCTCAGTGGTGAGTGTCTCACTGGTGGAGTATCTCACTGGTGAGTGTCTTACTGATGGGTGTCTCAGTGGTGAGTGTCTCACTGGTGGGTGTCTCACTGGTGGGTGTCTCACTGGTGGAGTACCTCAGTGGTGAGTGTCTCACTGGTGGAGTACCTCAGTGGTGGGTGTCTTACTGATGGGTGTCTCAGTGGTGAGTGTCTCACTGGTGGAGTACCTCAGTGGTGGGTGTCTCACTGGTGGAGTACCTCAGTGGTGAGTGTCTCACTGGTGGAGTACCTCAGTGGTGAGTGTCTCACTGGCGGTGTCTCACTGGTGGAGGTGTCTCACTGGTGGGTTCACTGGCGGGTGTCTCACTGGTGGAGTACCTCAGTGGTGAGTGTCTTACTGATGGGTGTCTCAGTGGTGATTATCTTACTGATGGGTGTCTCAGTGGTGAGTGTCTCACTGGTGGAGTATCTCACTGGTGAGTGTCTTACTGATGGGTGTCTCAGTGGTGAGTGTCTCACTGGTGGAGTGCCTCAGTGGTGAGTGTCTCACCTGTGGAGTATCTCAGTGGTGAAGTGTCTCACTGGTGGGACCTGGTGGGTGTCTCACTGGTGGGGTACCTCAGTGGTGAGTGTCTCACTGGTGGAGTGCCTCACTGGTGAGTGTCTCACTGGTGGAGTACCTCAGTGGTGAGTGTCTCACTGGTGGAGTACCTCAGTGGTGAGTGTCTCAGTGGTGGAATATCTCACTGGTGAGTGTCTCACTGGCAGAGTACCTCAGTGGTGAGTGTCTCACTTGTGGATGCATCTCAGTGGTGAGTGTCTCACTTGTGGAGCGTTTCAGTGGTGAGTCTCACTGTTGGAGCATCTGTGGTGGTGTCTCACTGGTGGAGTATCTCAGTGGTGAGTGTCTCACTGGTGGAGTACTTCAGTGGTGTCTCACTGATGGAGTACCTCGGTGGTGAGTGTCTCACTGGTGGAGTACCTCAGTGGTGGGTGTCTCACTGGTGGAGTACTTTAGTGGTGAGTTCTCAGTGATGACATACTGTGGAGTGTCTCACTGGTGGAGTATCTCAGTGGTGAGTGTCTCACTGGTGGAGTACCTCAGTGGTGTCTCACTGTTGGAGTACCTCAGTGATGAGTGTCTCACTGATGGAGTATGTCGGTGGTGCATGTCTCAGTGGTGGAGTATCTTACTGGTGAGTATCTCAGTGATGGAACATCACAGTGGTGTATTTCTCAGTGGTGAGTGTCTCACTGGTGGAGTATCTCATTGGTACATGTCTCACTGGTGGAGTACCTTATTGGTGAGTATGTCAGTAGTGGAGAGCCTCAGTGGTGGACTTCCTCAGCAGTGCATGTATCAGCTGTGCAGTGTCCTGTGGCGAGTGTCTCAGTGGCAGAATTCCTCACTGGTGAGTGTGGCAGTGGTGGAGTGTCTCCTTTTGGAAGTGTCTCAACTGTGAGTGTTTCCTGTGTTGCTATGTATCATCCAGTTCCATGCCTGTAGTTCCTTCTCAAATGGCATCACATCTTGCGCTCATGTCTCCATATTGAACCTGCTAGCGCCGAGTGTTCTCCTGGATTGCTGTAGCTCCTGGACTGGTGTAGCATGGTCAGCGGTGTGTCAGAGCGACGTAAATCTCCAAATATCTCCTCACAATTAACGTCAAGATAAGGAATTAGTCACCTGATGTCCTGCTCCGGCCCATTTCGCTCATCTCACGTCTGCCTGTAAGACTGGCCGGGCGTGCGGTGCAGAAGTGACGGCACGATGCCGATGCCGTGTCGACCTGGCGCTGACCTGACCCGCTGTGACCCGCTGGCGGCCCCGTTCTGCCGCCATGTGACCAGCCGAGCTGCTGGAGCTGGCGGGCAACGCGGCGCGCGACAACCGGAAGAGCCGCATCACGCCGCGCCACCTGCTGCTGGCCATCGCCAATGACGAGGAGTTGCACGCGGTCAGTTGGCCGGGGGTACAAGGTCGGGTGCCTGGGGTGCACTGTCAGGTGGCTAGGGGTACATGGTCAGGTGGTGCTGGCCATCGCCAATGACGAGGAGTTGCACGCGGTCAGTTGGCCGGGGGTACAAGGTCAGCTGGCTGGGGCGCACTGTCAGGTGGCTAGGGGTACATGATCAGGTGGTGCTGGCCATCGCCAATGACGAGGAGTTGCACGCGGTCAGTTGGCCGGGGGTACACGGTCGGGTGCCTGGGGTGCACTGTCAGGTGGCTAGGGGTACATGGTCAGGTGGTGCTGGCCATCGCCAATGACGAGGAGTTGCACGCGGTCAGTTGGCCGGGGGTACATGGTCAGCTGGCTGGGGTGCACTGTCAGGTGGCTAGGTCAGCTGGCTGGGGGTACAGTCAGTTGGCCGGGGGTACATGGTCAGCTGGCTGGGGTACACTGTCAGGTGGCTAGGGGTACACTGTCAGCAGGCTGAGGTACACGGTCAGCTGGCCGGGGGTACATGGTCAGTGGCTGCACTGTCAGGTGGCTGGGGTACACGGTCAGCAGGCTGAGGTACACGGTCAGCTGGCCGGGGTACAAGGTCAGCTGGGTGCAGTCAGGAGGCTGGGGGTACACGGTCAGCAGGCTGGGGTGACAGGTCAGCTGGCTTGGGGTACATGGTCAGCTGGCTGGGAGTACAGTCAGGAGGCTGGGGGTACGTGGTCAGTTGACCAGGGGGTGCACAGTCAGCAGGCTGAGGTACACGGTCAGCTGGCTGGGGTACACGGTCAGCTGGCTGGGGTACACGGTCAGCTGGCTGGGGTACACGGTCAGCTGGCTGGGGTACACGGTCGGTTGACTAAAGTACACGATCAGAAAATTAGAGTTGTAATGTCGGTAGAGATTCGGATTGTGAGAGATTGTCGTGAGATTCAGCCATTGCGTTTTAGCGAAGACCTCATTTGTTTTCAACATCAGACTATAGTAGTGTTGAAGCATTGCTCACAAACTGTTTGTTTCACTGCTGAGCAGCATGCATACATGAATATGAAATTGATATACAGGATGAGTGACCAGTCATGGTATGGGATGAGCACAAAAGCCATATGTACCTTAAGTCGCAGTGCCTCTCCTTGCACAAGTAGGCTGGTTTTTGAGTGTGTGTCTCAAAGTGCACGCGTGTTTCAGTTTCTGCGCGGGGTCACCATTCCGCAGGGTGGTGTGCTGCCGCGAATTCACCCTCTGCTGCTGAAGAAGCGGGGAGACACTGCCACTCAGACAGGTGTGTCTGTCGTAATGGACTGCTGTACTGGACTGTGATGCTGCACCTTCATACTGGACCATCATAACACTGTCATGCTGGACTGTCATACTACTGTCATGCTGCACCTTCATACTGGACTGGCATGCTACTGACATGCCTCATCTTCGTACTGTATTGTCATACTGCATCTTCATACTGGACCGTCATACTACTGTCATACTGCACCTTCATACTGGACCATCATACTGCTGTCATGCTGCACCTTCATACTGGACTGTGATGCTGCACCTTCATACTAGACCGTCATACTAGTGTCATGCTGTACCTTCATACTGTGCCGTCATACTACCGGCATGCTTCATCTTTGTACTGGACTGTCATACTGCATCTTCATACCGGACCGTCATACTACTCAGAAATCAAGTTTTATGTGGTATATACCCCTAATTAACTCGCTTTTTTACCTGACCAAATGAGAATTGTAGCATAGTATGCTATTAAAATTGTACTTTACGTCGTGACTTGCCATTCTGACTGACTTGCTTACACTTCACTGATGATTATATGGGTGCTACATGGCTTACGGAGTCGATGCGCCCCTAAGCTCCCAACAACCAACCAACCAACACATACTGCTGTCATGCTGCACCTTCATACTGGACTGTCATTCTACTGTCATACTGCAGCTTCATACTGGACCGTCATACTACTGTCATGCTGCACCTTCATACTAGACCACCATAATACTGTCATCCAGTACCTTCATACTGGACTGTGGTACTGCACCTTCATACTGGGCTGTTATGCTGGACTGTCAGACTGCATCTTCATTTTGGACTATCATGCTGCACTCTCATACTGGACTGTCATGCTTCGCATTCATACTGTGCATACTGCACTTCATTCTGGACTATCATTCTGACTGTCATGCTGGACCCTCATACTGGACTGTCATGCTGGACTGTCATACTACATGCCTACAAACAAAAGAAAAAAAATGCTGATAAAAATGAGTCAAACTTACCTTCTATGCATCTTTAATTTTTTTATTTAATCGAATGTTAATTGTCCAAAAGATGAATAGGCACAATTCATACTTAAACTGACTTGTCAGCCACATTCTTTGATACTGACTGTCATACTACACTGCCCTACTGCACATTCATGCTGAACTGTTATGTTGCACCGTCATACTGGACTGTGATACTGCACATTCATACTGAATTTCCATACTGCACCTCCATAGACGAAGTCATATATGTATATATATATATATGACATGTCATATACAGATGCGGTGTCAGTGGAATGCTGGTATCCGTCACGCGTAGTTCTCACACGTGTGTGATACAACGTGAGTGGTGAGGTCTTGCATTTGAATGACTCGAATTAATTTTGGCGTTCTCTGCCCAGCCGGGTCGTCGTCTACGCCTGTCCCTGCTGCCGCGCCCACTGCAGCGCAGAAGAAACTGGGCGTGGCCAGCCAGGCCATGACGCGGACCACGCCCAAGAAAGGTCAGTGGGCTCACCGAGCATCTTGTGCGGTGCTGTTTGGCGTCTTGAGGAAGACATATTTTCATGACATGATTTTTCATAATTTCATGTAATTTCATATATTTTTGTTTAGTATTCTTCTATACCATTTAGTTGATTAATTTCACCATTATCATTCAGCTAATATATTATGTTCACTTTTGTCACCTGCCATGCCATTCTTTTCAGGGACACATTAGCTTTTTATATATGCATTTCGTGTGCGCTAAGTGATCTACCATGGTCGATGCACTATAAAACACTAGTGGCCTAGGGGTTAAGTTGCCCGTCTCACAATCGAAAGGTTGTGGGTTCGAGTCTCCCCTGTCGCGACTCTTCGCTCGCAATCAATCGGTGTGAGAGATTGGCGACGCTACATGACTTAACGGTCGACGTGTCGTAAACCAATAGCCAACCACTTCATCACACACACATAAATATATGTCGTCTTTAATTAAATTGAATTAGATTAATTAATTTTAATTTAATTTACTATTTTATTTTTTCATTTCGTTTGGTACATTTCGTTCATTTCGAGCATCTTGTTCACGGTAGCCATTTTATCGATTTCATTCGTTTGGTTCATTTCGTGTTCTGTTCATGTCTTTCAATTGATTAATTTCGATCTATTCGATTCTTCCGCTCATTATGGTCGTGTCGTTCTTTTCGTTATTTCATTTGGTTCGTAGTTTGTTTGCGTTTAATTCTGCTCACTGTATCATGCACTTAATGACGTCATCCAATTAATTAATGCAGCTTCATTCATTGCATTGCTTATTGTTCATGTGATCAACATCACTGTATCAGATTTAGTAGCTTCATCAGGGATCTGATGTTCATTTTGTGATGTGCCAAGTACATGTCAAACATCGGGGACATCTTGTGGCTACTGGAAAACGTATTAAATCCAGCTGGTGTGATTTGATGTGAACTAATTTAGTGGCGCAAGTGAAGCTGGGAGCCACGCATAGAGACGGGCGAAATCATCGCTGACTCGGTGCGGTGAAAGGCACGGTGGGTTTGTGGTGATAATATGATGTTTAACATTGCTATAAGTTTTTGCGGTATGGCGTCGTTAGCTCAGTGGTTAATCCGAGCGTCTGGCAAGCCGGAGGTACGGGGTTCGATTCCCCGCAATGCCCGCCCTTCCTGCCAGGGTGAGAGGCGCGCGACGCGATATGGCCACAGCTGCTGAGTGCGTCGGAAAGCCGCAGTCCAATCCGGAGTTTTTGCCGAAAAGTTCATTGATAAAACATGAATTATCGGTACTTCAGTATATTATGTTTAAATAATGTATCTTGAATTCTTGAAAGTTAATGGTTCACTTTGTAATTTTGGGCAGCAGCTACATACTACCCAGACGAGGCCTTCAGTATTGCAAGTTACTCACCTACTCACCCACTAACTCACCTCACCTACTAACCCACCTACTAACCCACCTACTCACCCACTAACTCACCTACTAACTCACCTACTCACCTTCTAACTCACATACTCACCCACTAACTCACGTACTCACCTACTACCTCACCTACTCACCTACTCGCCTACTAACTCACCTCACCTACTAACTCACCTACTCACCTACTAATTCACCTACTCACCTACTAACTCACCTACTTGTTTTTTATGCTAATTATGCTAATGTCCCACCATTCCCAACTTAATAACGTATATATGTACACAAATGGGCACAGGTAGGTGTCGATTCGGCTTAATTAGCATTAATTCCGTTATTTTAATTAATTTGTCTTAGCCGGTATATATTAATTTGTTACATCACACTGACATGTACATGGTGCTGGTCTCCAGCTTCTGGAAAGCGCGCGAAGGCGGCGAATCTGTCGCCTCTATCGGAGAAGAGGCTGTTCCTGGGACAAACGGTCAGTACACATGTTCGGGTAGTTCCCGCGCAAAAGGGGAGTAATACAGCTGATGTGTGTGTGTATATATATATATATATATATATATATATATATATATATATATATATATATATATATATATATATATATATATAAAGGAATATATATATATATATATATATATATATATATATATATATATATATATACAAATAGCATGCGAGTCGCTGAATGCCATGATTTTCGTCGTTTGTTCAGGGTGCGCTTATATACGGAGTGGTTATATCAGGATATTTCTGGTGGCTTTAACCCAAGCCCAGGGTTCATCCTCCTTGTCTAGGAATGACAAACGCAAGTACTTCAGCACAGGTAAACAACAAATGTGTCAAATATTAGCGAAAACCTCTCGTGTATGCACTAGTTTATGCACACTCAGCTTTTCACGTTATAATTCAGCTTGCAGCTTTCACGACCTGGCTCTGGTTACCCTTCAGAGCCAAGTCTGCCTCTGTGTTTTGGTCAGGGTTTGCGGCGACACTTATCCGTCCGGGCAGCTCACAATGTGCATCGTATCGACGCTGGCGGCCCCAGTCAGTCCCTGCCGCTGCCCGCTGACCTGGGCATCGTATCGACGCTGGCGGCCCCAGTCCGTCCCTGCCGCTGCCCGCTGACCTGGGCATCGTATCGACGCTGGCGGCCCCAGTCCGTCCCTGCCGCTGCCCGCTGACCTGGGCATCGTATCGACACTGGCGGCCCCAGTCCGTCCCTGCCGCTGCCCGCTGACCTGGTGACGTCATCCACCACGTGAGACTTGCACGCCCCTGATGGTGGTTATAGCCCGGCCTTCGACCATTTCTCTGAGTGCGTCCTTCCGTGCCTTCGCCCCTCCTTGTCGTCTCCACCGTCCTCTCCCCTCCCTCTCGCCTCCCACCCCGTACCTCGAATCCCGCACCCCAGCATCCATCCCCTCTCACACCTTCCATGCTTTCTCCCCTCCCTCTCGCCTCCCACCCCGTACCTCGAATCCCGCACCCCAGCATCCATCCCCTCTCACACCTTCCATGCTTTCTCCCCTTCCTCGTCTCCCATGTCCTCTCCCCCTCCCTCCCGCACCCCACACCCCGTACCCCGCACCCCGCATACCTCTCTTCTCACACCTCCCGTGTCTTCTCCCCTTCCTCTCGCCTTCCATGTCCTCTCCCCTCCCTCTCCATCTCCCTCCCGCACCTCGCACCCCGTACTCCGTACCCGCACCCCCCGCACCCGGTATCTCTCCTCTCACCTCGCATGTTTCCCCCCTCACTGTCGCCTCCCATGTCCTCTCCCTCCCGCACCCCGCACCCGCTGCCCGGCCGTGACCGCCGTGTGCCTCACTGTCACCTCCCATGTCCTTTCTCCCCTCACTGTCGCCGCCCATGTCCTCTCCCTCCCCCACCCCGCCGCCCAGCCGTGACCACCATGCACTGCCGGCAGCTGCACGTGGTGCAGGGCGACATCGCGGTGGCCAGCGCGCAGGCGCTGGTGCACCCCACTGGCGCCGGGTTCGCGCTGGCCGGCCAGGTGGGCGCCGCCATCGAGGCCGTCGAGGGCGCCACACTGCGCCGCGCGCTCGACGAGCTGCGCAGGACGCACGGCCCGCTGGCGCCCTGCGGAGGTACGCGGCGGCGCCCCGTGTGGTCGTAGTGTGGGGGCATGGTGGTGGGGGTATGACATGGTCGCAGTGTGGTGGGATATGATCTGGTCTGGTGGTCGGGTCCCAGTGTGGTGGGGACTTCGTTTGGTCATGGTCCTGTTCTGAGTATTGCCTGACCCTAGTGTTGTGGGGGCGTGGTCTGGTCTCAGTGTGGTGGTCGTGTGATCTGACACAGGCTGGTGTCGTTCAATTTCAACTAGAGTATTGTTGCTTCTCGGCCGGAAGGTCGAAGAGCGCCCGGTGCGTTCCCGGAAGGTCGAGTTAATGAGGGTGTTTGTATACCTGGGTGTTACGTGTCAAACTTTCAGTGGGCGTTCCTGTATCTATCGAATTCACTTGGGGCTAGTCACTCCTGGGGTCGTGCCCGCCCAGCTGCCGTTATGAGCTTCACTCGTAATGGAATCAACCGGAAACAATACCTGAGTTCGAATTTCAGGTATGCTAGGGCATATTCGCATTAACGTGCTTGATGTGAATGAGCAGTTTGTGAAGTGTACCTAGGACGTGTGATTTCTCCTTACTAAGAGGACGATTGTTCGGCTCCTTACAACACGCTCGACTGGTCGACTGACAGGTCACGTGACGCGGTCAGTCTGTGACACGGCTCGGTCGCGAGCAGTTCTGGTGCCCGGTAAATCCGCCCGTTGTTGTATTCGATCCAACGGCCTCTGTCTCTCTCTCTCAAAGTCAAATGCACACTAATTGACCTAACGCGTCATCTTTTTGTCAAGACCACGTGAAATCACGCGATGGAAACGGTTCCACTGAAAGCAGTCGAAATCGGTTGTGCTTTGTGTTCAAAATGTCCCAATGTACAGTAGCTCGCCAAGCAGGCAATGTGCATAAGTCATTTCAAGTTTATTTGCCGCCAAAAGGATGCAAGTGCTTTATAGCGATAAATACAGTGAATCAAGGTTTAAGGAGGATACACCTATGAAGTTTCCCCGCCTCAGAAAATCAATATGTGTGAAAAGCCGCGGAACTATGCATTGGTCCCATGTGAATGTATCTTATGATGTAGCCCTTCTTGTGTAATGACTTGGTTCAGCTGGCCATTTATTCCCTCCCCCTCCGCTCATTTCCATCTACGCCACTCAGGGATATCAGACAATTATTCGTAGCGATAGTTGAAGCTTTTGAGAGGTGTTTCCCAAGTGATGAATGCTTACAGCAACTGATCTTTATCTCTTGAAACAGTTGTTGAGTGCTGGTACGCTGAATTGAACCTAGACTGAAATACATAAAAGCGGAAAGCCGTTCGTTATCCCTGGATATCGCCGTGCATTCCGTCCAGCCTTTTGTTTTCACCGAATGATCTCTACCGAGCCAAACTCAGCAACAAAACAAAGTTCACTCCCTCTAACATATCACGAAGAGCGTCACTAGCATGGTTGTCGCGGCTTCCAAGATGGCTGTGGCGGCTTCCAAGATGGCTGCCGCGGGCGGTGTGGCGGCCATCTTGACCGCCGTTGTGATGCGCCGCCGTGTGTTGCAGCAACGCTGTCGAAGACAAGCCACGCTCCGGCCAGCTGGATCATCCACGTCAACGGTCCCACGCACTGTAAGTGGGTGTAGATGCAGGCGTATGTGTGTTCCGTCTTCGGAGTGTCCAAATGGGGAGCATTCATGGCATCCGAGGTTAATTTGCTACCAATGTTCATAACGTCCAAACTGTCTTTGAAAGGGCACGAAATGTCTTGTCTCATGTCTTGGAAAGGGTACGTTCGCAATGTGCAATGTTCTTAACGTCCAACGATCACAACCTACAAAACCGACTTCAAATGGAGCGTGTATAACATTCGAACTTTTTTTGCGTCCAAGGATCATAAAGTCCAAAAATAATTCCCAGTAGTCAACCAGAAGAGCGGGTAAAGCCCCTGACGGTGGAATACTGTGGCTAGGTAAGGCTAGATTAGGCTGGGTAGTTTCAATTTTTCAAGGTTTTTCAGTTGTTTACAAAGCGACCTTCGAGGCGGCAGGGGCGTGCGTTTGTTTGTTTATTGGTTGGTTCACGACACACTTTATGCACATTCACGGCTAATGGCGCCGCCCACACTGTTTCGCCGGTGGGCCGCGGGATTGGGAAATGTCCCGAGTGGCGCTAGAGTCGAACCCGGGACCTTTGGTACCCATAGCCCGACACCTTAACCGCTCGGCTATCCCCGCCCCAGGGGCGTGCGTTGTATATACACCAGGAAATTCAGATATGCATGTGACAATATGACAATGAGTGTGATACACATGGTGTTGGTAGCCTTCTGAGTGCTTTACTGGAGTAGCGTGAAGAGAGTGCATGTGGGGGTGAAATATAGATAATAAGCAAGGGTGTAGAAACCGCGTTATTCACCGTGCAGACATAGCTAAATTGAGGTGTCCTTTCCTCGTAAACTCCGGGTTAGTGCTTCTATTCATCGAAAGCAGACAGGACAGTTGCTCCTGCTGGGCCATTTTTCTACGCCACTGTCAAGGAATCTGTCCGCCCCTCCCCATTGGGTGGATGGGACGGAGTGCTTATCCTTGTCCAGGTCATACGTGACCCCTGGGGTGTGTCCCTCACTGATAACCATGCCTACGTGGGTGTAGGTTCACATGTAGTTGCAGCTGCTCTCTCGCACCGTAGCAAGTCCTGTAGCACCTCCGACTGTTCTATTCAGCATTGGTCAGCATCCTCATATTTATTGGTTTTAGATTGTAGAGTGAGTGAGTGAGTTCGTATCAAGAGGAGACGTCATAATCCGTGCTGACGGGAAACAAGTCGGCAATATGACATATGTCAAGTGACATTGTAATGTGGCTTACCTTAACTGCTGACGAGATCTTTTGTATATATATATATATATATATATATATATATATATATATATATATATATACCTTGCGGGATTTCATGGTATTAAATTAAGGCAGCCCATCCCTTGCTCCAAAGAGGTAGAGTAAGTTAGTTATCAGAGGAAGGTAGTATCGGATGCCGGCTTCCACTTAAAATTGGTACGTTCTGGGCATTGGTTGGGGTCGATTGGAGATCATGTGTTGATGTTTACGTTACGGTGTCAGATTTATTGTCACTTTCTTTATTTTGTTGATAGTTGGAACACCAGGGCCGGATTTTTCCCCACCAAGGCTTTGCTCACCGTCATTTACGTCCACCTTCGTCTGGCCTTGCCTTCCAGGCGAAGTGACGCGAATGTTCGAACTTCACTTCGAATTCGACATGCAACAAAATATTACTTCGCGGAAACCGGTGTGCCATGGAATATCACGGTCGATGGTTAAGTGAATGTTATGTTAGGGAAATGTTAAGTGAAGAATAGCTCTCGGCTCTATTTTGATTAGATGGTCCTTTATAAGTCACGTAGTCCTGAGATAGTTATCCGATAGTCGTCAGATAGTCCTCATTCCTTTAGAAGTCACGCTGTCCTGAGCTAGTCCTCATATTTTTTTCCGCACACTGCGCACGTGTGCATTGCGTTGTCTCGCTGTCCGACGCACCGCCTTCGGTCTGTCTTCGGGCCGCCTTCGGTCTGCCTTCGGTCTGCCTTCGGACCGCCTTCGGACCGCCTTCGGACCGCCTTCGCACCGCCTTCGGTCGGTGGGCCTGCAGTGTTTCCGATGACAGGCGTTCGCGAGTATTGGCTGGTGACGGCGCCCGGAGATGCCGCCACGTGCGCTGTGTGAACGGCACCTCTGTTGCAGCCGACACCAACATTGTCGACAAGCTGACCAAGGCTGTCAAAAACTGTCTGGCCGTCGCTGACCAGAAGCGCCTCAAGTCGATCGCACTGCCATCTATCGGCAGCGGCAAGTACGTTCGGTGGTCGCGCGAGTCCAGTTGGTTTATCGCAGTTAGTGGAGCGTGGAGCTGTGAGGGGTGTTGGCAATCGTGCTGGCGGGCACTGAGCTGCCCTTCTTGTTTACCGGGGTCCTCTTTTTGCCAACCCTGGTCCTCATTTCCGTGGTGTGGTCTCGCGGTTGCTGGCGTTTTAGTCGAGTTTTAGGGGGTGGAGATGGCAGAGTGGTCAAAGGTTGAGCTCTGGGTACCAAAGGTCCCGGGTTCAACACTCGCATCGCTCGGGACATTTCCCATTCCCGTGGCCCACCGGCGAAACAGTGTGGGCGGCGTCATTAGCCGTGATCGTGCTTGAAGTGCGTGGTGAAACACCCAATTAACAAACAAACAATAGTGAAGTTTTGCCTTCGAAGTTGGGCACTATATGACCAATGCAGTTGATGCGCCCGTAAACCACAATGACAAACTAACTTTCTTCGAAGTGTGCGCGCTATATAACAATTGATACACCCTACAAGGACAATGACTAAGCTAAATCTGTTGCGTGACGCAGGGGTGGTCTGGGGAAGGCGGAGGCGGCCAAAACGATCCTGCAGGCCATCAACGACTACTTCGTCAGCATCACCTCGTCGTCGCTGAAGGACGTCTACTTCGTGCTGTACGACGCCGAGAGTCTGGCCGTGTACCGGGACCAGCTGGCCAAGCTGGACGCGTGAGCTGGCAGCGCTGCGTGCCTGAAGACGCTGGTAGAGCTCACGACTCATCATACTGAGCGTGAGCTGGCAGCGCTGCGTGCCTGAAGACGCTGGTAGAGCTCACGACTCATCATACTGAGCGTGAGCTGGAAGCGCTGCGTGCCCGAAGACGCTGGTAGTGCTCACGACTCGTCATACTGAGCGTGAGCTGGCCTTTGAGCTCGGTGATGTGTGAGCAGGCCTTTTGAGCTCTGTGGAGCATCTCGTCGCGGTTGGAGCGATCCCGTTGGCGGCGCAGTACGGCGTGCTTCGCCTGGGGATACGCAAGTCTGACCGACATCACTGGGTCGTGTCAGAGTCGAGGAAGTTAGACCGGGTCCAGCAGCGGTCAGCACGGCTGGGGTTGCTCCACTGGGTGCACAGTCACCCACCACGCTGCCCGCCAATACTGCCTGAATCTGAGCCGACTCCACCGCTGCCCGCCAATACTGCCTGAACCTGAGCCGACTCCACCGCTGCCCGCCAATACTGCCTGAACCGAGCTCCACCGCTGCCCGCCAATACTGCCCGAGTCTGAACCGACGCCACCGCTGCCCGCCAATACTGCCTGAGCCGGCTCCACCGCTGCCCGCCAATACTGCCTGAACCTGAACCGACTCTACCGCTGCCCGCCAATATGCCTGAACCGAACCGACCACCGCTGCCCGCCAATACTGCCCGAGTCTGAGCCGACGCCACCGCTGCCCGCCAATACTGCCTGAACCTGAACCGACTCCACCGCTGCCCGCCAATACTGCCCGAGTCTGAGCCGACGCCACCGCTGCCCGCCAATACTGCCTGAACCGACGCCACCGCTGCCCGCCAATACTGCCTGAACCGACGCCACCGCTGCCCGCCAATACTGCCTGAACCTGAACCGACTCCACCGCTGCCCGCCAATACTGCCTGAACCTGAACCGACTCCACCGCTGCCCGCCAATACTGCCTGAACCTGAACCGACTCCACCGCTGCCCGCCAATACTGCCCGAGTCTGAGCCGACTCCACCGCTGCCCGCCAATACTGCCTGAGCCGACGCCACCGCTGCCCCTACTCCCCACGCTGCCCGCCAATCGCCTGACTCACCGCTGCCGCCAATACTGCCTGAGCCTGACCGACTCCACCGCTGCCCCCAATACTGCCGACTGAACCGACCCACCGCTGCCGCAATACTCCGAGCGCTCTCCCATACTCCTCCCGCCGATACTGCCTGAGCCGGCCCATCGCTGTCCGTCAATACTGCCTGAGCCGGCTCCACCGCTCCCGCCGATACTTTCTTTCTCTTGCCTGAACCGAGCCGACGCTGCTCGCCAATACTGCCTGAGCCTGAACCGACCACGCCGCTACACGGGCAACGGATGCCGCGTCCACTGCCACCGCATGGCCTCACCGCCCCTGCCCTCGTATGTCCTCACCGGTGGCCCATCACGCCCAGCCACCCCCTCCACCATCACCTCCCGCAGCACTGCCGCATGCTTTGCGCGAGTAGTCACAGAACGCTTGCATCACATATTCGACATTAGATACGCATCAAACAAACATCGGACATGCGTCAGATACACATCAGAACAAGTTCCCGACATCAGACACACATCAAACAAACATCAGGCATGCGTCAGATACACATCAGAACAAGTTCCCTACATCAGACACACGTCAAACAAACATCGCACATGCGTCGGATACACATCAGCACAAGTTCCCGGTGTGCCGGGCTTGCTGGCTTGAGTTGTTTCGATACCGGACGGAGAGGTCAGTCTCGGTATGTTTCCACACGTCAGTCTCGGTATGTTTCCACACGAGTGTGAGTTGGTTTGTCGGTGCAGCCTGCACGGTCTCAGCCTGCACGGTGTGCTTTGTGTGTGTGTGTGTACGTGAACGTGATGCTTATGCGGGTGTTGTGTTCGAGCTTTGCAGCCAGGCGGCCGCTGCGTTGCTGTGCTGTCCGTCCCGTCTCGGTCCGATGCTTTGTACCAGCCAGACAGCAGACACCAGCCAGACAACAGACACCAGCTAAACAACAGACAACAAACACCAGCCAGACAACAGACACCAGCCAGACAACAGCCAGACAACAGACACCAGCCAGACAACAGACACCAGCCAGACAACAGACACCAGCCAGACAACAGACACCAGCCAGACAACAGACACCAGCCAGACAACAGACACCAGCCAGACAACAGACACCAGCCAGACAACAGACACCAGCCAGACAACAGACACCAGCCAGACAGCAGACACCAGCCAGACAACAGACACCAGCTAAACAACAGACAACAAACACCAGCCAGACAACAGACACCAGCCAGACAAGACACAAGCCAGACAAGACACCAGCCAGACTAGATAGACGAGTGGTCTGGCACGTGGTAGACACGTGTGGTCACGCGGATCACAGGGCCACTGGCAAGTTGAGAAGCGCCCGTAAAATCACACAGACAACACGCCGGGGAATTGGATGTTGTCTGGATTTCTCGTCGTTTTCGCCGTTCGGATCGGCAAGTCCAGAAACTGCACTTGAAGACTGGCGGCTGCTCCAGGACAGCTGCTTCGTGGCGCGGACAGCTACTTCAGGACATGGACAGTTACTTCAGGGCTTGGGTAGCTACTCCAGGACATGGACAGCGACTTCAGGGCGCGGCCAGATGCTTTAGGACTTAGACACCTGCTTCAAGACGTGGACAGCTGCTTTGTGACGTACAACTTCTGAAGGCGTCTGCTGCTGGCTTGGCTGCGAATCACTAATCACGTGCTTAGTGAGCAGGCTGCCTGCTAAGTGGCCTGGCTGCCTGATTAGTTGAGTATGCACCGCTTTTGTGGCGCTGAAGCAGAAGAGGGCACGTACTTACGGTGCATAGATGTGATGCGTGATACACGATAGAAGTTTGCCAATTATAGGTTTTGTGATATATAGATGTGAGAGATGGGCATTTGTGCACGGGTTCTAATCAAGCCGCTTTGTTTGCGAGTTTCATTAGCTTGACGAGCTAATTTGCTCGGAGTGTGTTATCTGATATATCCTTATATATCCTTGTTTATATTCTGATCAGATGATACTTTCGTATGTAAATTGCACTGGGGAATTGTTCGGGTTTCTATGCGGGCGGCAATAAATAGTGGCGTACTCCACTGATGTAGCATAGCGCCATCTTCAGCATACCAAAGACAGCCAATAGTGCTGGAGCATTGGCTTGCTGAATTGATATAAGTGCAATTTCGGGTATAATTACTTCAGTGATATTTAGATACCATTGGGTGCAATTATTTATGCCAGTAATGGTACCATAGGTATGAATGTTACAGGTATCTAGCCTCTGTGGGTGCTCTTGCTGTGGTATTTCAATACACTGCACACACCTATCGACGGCTCGTTTCAGAAGGATTATTCGGCAATGCAGGGTTTGATGAACAGCAGTTGATGAGGAGTGTATGAATGGAGAAATGATGGCAGTGCCAGTACGGGTGTTATTCCACGGCCCGTTTCATACAGTATCATCTCCACTGACAGCTGCACTAAGTCCCAAAGGGGAACGGGCAGCGGTGCGATCAGTTGAATGATGCGCATATGGATACCGCTACCATCCACTAGCTCACGTAATTGCACGCAAAACGGAGACAGAACTGCGACGTGTAAAACGAAACAGCGTAAGCGTACGCTATGGTGCCCAAGCATGGCCTTGTGTGCCGGATTCAGGGGAGGAGTGGATATGAAAATAGCTGGACTTCCTGAACCCGGGTTATTGTCAACGCTGGACATGGAACTCACATAGAATTTGAACAGATAGCCATAGGAATGAAAGGCTTATTCGATTTAATATCACAATCTCAGCGAAGACTGGTAGTCTTAGCTCTGCATTTCTGTCGTGTGTAGATATGCTTGGCACGTGCTCCAGACACGCTCATATTTTGAAAGTCAAAGAAATCAAGGACACATTTGGCACATATTTGTGGCGCAGTTGCTTACATTAAAATTTTTTGAGTTGTTTAACGAACCGCATTTTAAATTCTGAGTTGAAAGTGAGTAGTAAATCTGTTGTCGCTATGTCATGTTATTGTATGGACTTTTGGCCCAGGTGCGTGCTGGAGGCTTGGCAGAGGAACCCTCAGGTTCTTAACATCGGCCTACTGGTACTGTTCCTGGTTATCGTCTTCCTGGATAACTGGGCCAAGTCGTGCCCTCCTTGCTGCCCCCGAAGCCGACGAGGAGGCGCCGGGGAGTCGAGCTGTTGTGCCCCCGCCCAGCCACGATGCAGGCGCAGATGCTGAATACGTGGTTCTGTTGCCACCTCGCATGCTGCCGCGAGACGAGAAGACTGCTTGGAACATTGATGATGGATGATGAGGCCACCGTGCCCTAGATGTGGTGAGATGATGAGAATGAACCATCGTGTCCTGAATGCGGCGCAGTGCTTACAGTTCACCACAGTCTGATTTCATGCCAGAGGCTTGGTCAGGAACTTCAGCATCATTTCGGGAGTCACCTGGTTCCATCCCTCCCATCAGTTTTAGGCCGAGTTTTCGTCACGTATGTGCTGTTAGGAGCCTTGAAGAGTTGGCGAGACAACGATGAAGATGAAAGGAAGAGTGAAATGCCATTTTTTACATATCGCCCAGAAAATTAGTTAGCCATTCCAATGTTAAAGTTCATGCTGCGCAAGCGTCTACTAGCAAAATCCCTGTCAAGTGAAGAAAAAAAAACAAATAAGCTCCTTCATATTTGAACACGGAAAAACGGCACCAGGCCAAGAACATCAGGCCAAGGAATGTGCTGCAGTACATCACATACATCAGAGATTCAACAAACCTAGGGCTATGTTGCTCAAGGACCTCAAAGAAACGAAGTGTATCATACTGGCAAGAGTGCGTCTCTTGGAATGCAACATTTCAACATTTACCATTGCTGTTCACACACATGTTATGCCTGTGAAATCATCAAGTTTATTAAAAATTGACATTTGTAGACTGGTTTCGTTGTCTGGTACCGGCGGCTGGTTGAGCATTAAGGCTGGTTGAGTATTCTAAGTCATATTGGCCAAAATGACAATTTTGGCTGTCTTGGTATTTTGACGCAATTTGGTATAGGCAGTTATAGGTCAGAACGAGGGGGTGTAAACGGGGAGTTTTATGAGGAGGTACTCATTTGAGGATTGAAGACGTCGTCTCTCCAGACGAGCGTCACTACGAAATTATCCAGAACGACGCCTTTGGTTGAAAAGTAGCTGAACAGGAAATGCAAGTGGGCACTATAGCTATGAGTCCCCTTTTGGGAACGTGGCGACCCTCAGACCCAGAAAGGCGCACCTCCAGGAACGCTCGGGTGACCCCCCCCCCCACACCAAGAACTTTCAGTCAATGGCGCCATTCTATGGAATTCCGTTGTGGTATCCCTACGAGAAATGGTGCGTCTCCAGGCGTGCGCTTTCTCACGAGAATCCCTGGATTCGTCCCTGCTTCCGCCCTTGGTCACTAGTCACTATGAAGTATCGGCACGCGCAAATTTGAGCTCACGGCAACCTCCAGATTCAGAGATATAGGTCAATTACACGGTGCACTTCGTTCCACGGGTGTCCCATTGTGACGTTGATTTGGGGGAGGGGGTTCATGATCTTGAGGGCATTTTTCACACGGAGAGCGGCGCCATCGGCTGATGAGAGAAAGCTGGTTCAGCGGGGGGGGGGGGGGACTAGCGTTCTGGAAGAAGCCTCCATGGGCTCCATGGTTAAGTTCCGGTCTGATTGGGGGGGGGGCAAATCAATGATTAGGGGGCCAAATAAATTATTGGGCGGGGAACAAACTAATGATTGCTGGAGCTAGTTGCCCCCTTACCCTTTTAGCGCATACAAATTGATACCCCTGTTCCGTTCACTAATATATCTGATCCTGGAAGTTTCCCAGGGTTAGATTTATGGTGAAGTGATATTTCATAGTGGCCTATAATCCTATCGAATTTCATGCAGATCCCAGGTGGCCAGTTTGCGCAAGGAATTGCCTGTAGCGACATGGACCCCCTCTCTGGGTCTGGATGACTGATAATTTGCTATAAATCCAGTAGTTGGTTAAAGCTTACCCTGGGAAATCCAGATCCCATGAGGATACAGAGAGGACAAGATCTCACCAGGTCCCCCCCCCCCACACAACAAAAATAAATCATATGTTGAACCATGTATTAATCCAGTGAGTTGGACGTGCAAAAACATTGTTTAGCGTGTGTATGCTACCTTTGTTGGCGTGGGTCAAAGCCACGTCAAACCCAACCGCGGAAAGGAATGGGAAGAGTTCGGCGACATAATGTGGGCTGTCGCCCAGTAGAAGGGAGGGGGGGGAGGGAAAAAAAAAAGGGGGACGTTTCGTTTCAAGGTGAAGACATGTGCTAACAATATGGGCCACAGACAGGTTGTCGACGCAACGTGGACAGGCTGGTCGCTCTTCCGATGATAGAAGGTAGCGCCGTGTAAAATGTGTCCCAAGACGTAGGCGGCACAGAAGCACTTCCTCACACATCGCGTCGCGAGCAAGACTGCCATGCACCGGGGCGAGATTTTAACACTTCCAGTTTGTTGGCCAGGACAGCGTCCCAAGAAGACTGCTACTTGTGGTAGCAAGGAAGCAGAATAATCCCTTGCAGGGAGTGGCTCAACCGAAGCGTGCTCGTGCATTCGCTGAACGTTTGACTGCTGCATCTGGCTCTTTCAAATAATTTCTACGTACCTTGGTATCCCACCCTCCCTCTTGAGCTAAGAAAGAAATAGCAACTTTCTCCAATATGTCTTGTATGCTGGGGATATGGGGTAAAACACCTTCGGGCAAACAGGCTGCTGAAGAATCAGACAAGAGCAAGTGTCCTAGTCGCCTACCTATATAAAAGAGAGAGAGAGAGACATAGCCACCAGTACTGCTGTAAAAACCGATGCATATGGTGGCGTAAATGGGTTACCACATACAAACGAGCTACCGACGCGTGCACCCGTTTTAGAGCCAGCGGTGTACGTGGGTCTATACCCCTCGTACGACTGGATGGCCTCTAGGGCTCCCAATTCTAAGCATATGGTACTTCGCTTGCGTGTCTCGGCTAAAGAAAGATTGACATTTCGGGAGGTCAATTCCCATGGGGGAGTTCTGATGGGTGTTGTTCAGAGGACACCACGCAGCGTGATCTCACTCTCTTCAAGTAGTTCTCGAATTCTTACGCGGAACGGATTCATATATGGAGGCCGTCTGTGTTGAAACCGACATAAAGTGTGGGGTGAAAAGACCGCTTGATATGTGGGGTGGTCGGGAAAATGTGCCGGCTTGATAGCATACCGCATGCCCAGCATCTGACGGCGCATGGCGAGCGGTGGTTCATTTCTCTCATCAAGGAGACTCGCTGTTGACGAGGTGCGGAGTACTCCAGCAGCAATGCGCAGAGCAAAGTGGTGTATGGTATTTAGAGTACGCTTGGTGGAATCGCGTGAAGTCATACACAAAACTAGCGTAGTCAAGTCTTGAGCGAATTAAGGATCGATACAGAAGTAGGGTTCTCCTGTCCGCTAAAAGGGGAACTTGGATGCATGTAATTGTGCTAAGGTTATCTATCGAGCTCTATAGTTTAGGGAGTTCGGAAGTTTGGACGCCACCAATTTCCCATTTCACGTTCAGGTAGGACAACAAAAGGTGCGACTTTTGTCGCGACTTCTACGTTTTGTGGGATCGACTCGTGATTTTGCACACAAACCTGCATCGCCGATAGTAATCGAACCAAGATGCATCCCGAACTATTTCTTTTGGTTGTCCGTGGTGATGGCAGCCTACGGGACGCTGCATTGCGCACGCGCCTGTTGGGATTCCCGTTGTTTGTTTTTGTTATTGGGGTTTAGGGGAACATCAGCTGCATGGATTATGCAGAGAATGAACATGATGGGCACATGGACATTTGATGGGCTTCTGATCACACACACCATGGCCTTTCATGGGGCACAACATTTTCTGACCTGCAGAGGTCAAAATGTTAATAAATGTACCATGACGTTTACAATGAAGTTCTAGGCAAGCATCTGACACTGCTGATCGTAGCACAGAATTAATGGCACGGTTTCCCAGAAAAAAAATGGTCGGCAATGCCAAGCTTCCTGTACATCTGATCATAATACGTAACTAACAACCCCGTGCCCCAGGCAGGAACTGGTTGACAGGTAAAAGAGCATTACAGATCTCACTTTGTTAACTTAATGGTTAATTTCCCACAGGCATTAACATGGGACCCTATGGAGGATAAAACCACCTATATTTTCCACGAACTTGCAGCATGTGTGCCTCATAAGGTTACACATACGTGGTGTCAAGCATTCTGCGGGACATTGCATGCCCTGACCTACAGAGGTCACTGCGGTCACCGAACATCAAGCTAAGGAAACTAAGCTGAATATTTGAATAAATAGCGATACCATATGCATAGACGAGAGTCCTATCCAAGCATCTGGTACATTTCATCGTCACACTGAACTAAGAATCCGGTACCCCACGAAAGAACTGGTTTAGAGGTAAAAGAGCATCACAGGTTCAACTTTTTCACTTGATGGTTCAATTCCCACAGGCATGGGAAATAGATATGGGACCCTATGGAGGATAAAGACCACGACTTCTTAGATTTTCCACAAACTAGCAGCACCTATGCCTCATTAGGTCACACACATGTGATGGCAAGCATTCTGCGGGCAATGCAAGCTGTGACCTACGGAGGTCACCTTATGGTCATCGAATATCAAGTTAAGGGAATTAAGCGGAATATTTGAATAAATGACGATACCATATACATAAAACTATTCATTGTAAAGGCATGATCCAAATAGTTATCAGGGCATAAGAGAACTCCAGACAAATTGGCATCCAGATTTGCGGGGAGGTGCGCACTAGACTGTACGAGTTGGCGTTGAATGACACCAGAACATCCACGCCAGGATAATGCGAGAAATAGTTGTGATTATTTCGCAACACAGGTTGTAGATTGCTATGGTGACAATTGGTTGTTATTGGTTTTGCGACACGTCGACCGTTGAGTCGTGTAGCGTCGCCAATATCTCATGCCGATTGGCCGTAGGCGAAGAGTAGCGACAGGTGAGACTCGAATCCACGATCTTCCGATTGTGAGACTGGCAACTTACTCCTAGACTAGGCGTCCCTCGTAGATTGCTATGGGTGCAATACTTCCATAACTGACGGACACACCCGAAACCCCAATAACTATTTTCCGTATTATGTAAATAATTTCAAGTACATATAACTATAAACATCCCAGCTAACTGTGTCAGCTCCCCCCGCTGTGCCCCAGTATGCTTGTCGTACTTCACATGTAAATCCCGCCGAAAATGAAACCCAGAATGACAATGCCAAATACAATTTTAATGTAGGAATGGCAAGTTCCATGCTTTGGCCTGCGCTCCCACGCCTGACTGGCAACTTCCGGAACGACAATTTTAACCCGTCCCGTCTCGGGGGGGGGGGTCTTCAACCGCCCCCTTCAGGTTTTTCGCGGATAGTGGACGAACGACGCGCAGCAGCGCGCCCAAATTTGGCATACCTTTTCCCACCTCAATTTGGCATGCTGTTTCACAATTTTGAAGTCAGGTCATCAAGGGTCAACGAGTTGGTCAAGGTCAAGTGAGATCACCTCCAAAAAAGTTCAACCAGTCGTCAAGCTTTAACGGATACAGATACTTCAATGAAACTTTCAGCGTTTGCTTATCTTTAGGGATGCAACAAAACGTACGAGTGGAACTTTTCTTCTCGTTTTTGTCTTGTTTTTTGCTTACATATCAATTTTGTATATTTGCGAATTGCAGTTCAAATAGAAGATTCTGGCTAAAGTAAGCATTTTTATTAGGGCAAGTTGACCTCCAACGTTTCTCGGTCTGCTCTACCCATTGGAAAAGTAAAATTAAAGAAAACTTAACCCAAAAATTTTGAAATTTCAAAACAAATTGGGGGGGCAAAAGATGTATGGCCTGGTCGATTTCGCTGTCCTTTTCTCATTCCAAATAAAAATTATCATATTCCCCGAAATTGAACTCACCAGAGCCAAAAACATGGTGCAATTCGTGAAAAGTGAAAATATAGCCCCCTGGTGACGTCACTTTTGGGGGAAATTGTTTTGGCGTGGATCCGGACCCTACTCGTCGAGAGCTTTCCGATGACACCTCTTTCGCTTTCGTGCGACGCTTAGTTTGGATTTTAGAGGGGGTTACTCTCCACCCCCTCGAGACGGGGTGAGGATCTGACCGGAAAAACGACGCGGATTAAAGAGGTTCCCCTGAGGAAAGAATGAAATGTGAACCCGCTATCTCTGCTTTCAGAACACAGATCGCATGAACGCACAATGGAAAACGCACATGTCGCGAGCAAATGGTTTACGTGGAAGGGAACTTCCTGCTTGAACTCCTTTCTTGCGCCGAAGAGTGGTCTCGTCGATACAGCGTACAGTTAACGATCTCGGATCCGTATAGTCTCTGTTAACAGACCGCCATCGCCACAGCATCGTGTGCGGTCACAATGCTCCGTCCAATCGTATCGCCAGAGGGCACAACCCCCTCCGCGGCATCCTCTCCACCAGGTTCCACAGGCACGACACAGTTCCGTTGTTTTATTCTGAACTACAAAACTACTCTATGAACGCACGCGGCACAATACACGAGGCATGGCGACCGCCGGGCCCGCTGTTATCATGGCGCGCTGTCCGCGCCTCGTCGCGCATGGCTTTGGTGTTGAGCGGTGCCATGGCAACGCCCCGGACAGTTTCGGGGTCACGGCGCCGCCGCACGGCCGCTATTTACAAAAATACAAAGTCGATATATGTGCGCTCACGGGTCTCCCGAGATCAGAGGAAGGTCGATGCCGACGGGCTGTCGGGGCGACCGCGTTCACCCCACCTGGCGGACGACCGTCCCCGCGACGGTGGCGCACCTCGCGGCGGCCACACACAACACTAAATGCATAGAGATCAGACGACCTTGCGTGAGATGAGACGAATTTGTACTCGTTTCGCAAGGCCGGTCTTGGTCTGGGCTGCCACGATCGTCGCCGACAAATCGCCACGGAATGACGCGCGACTCTCCCGAAAACGAGGTGCCGCCTGCGTGCGTTGCGCGTGCGCAGCGCGTGAAACGACGCTCGGCCCGAGCGAGCCGCTTCGGACCGACTTTCCCCGAGATCTCGCCTATCGGCGTCCAGCACGTGCAAAACAGACGGTAGCAGAAAAATCGACAGCATGATCGCCAAAAGAAGACACCACTCGCGCCGACAAAACAAAACGCAACGCCACGCCGACGGCGTATCGAGGAAGCGGCGACAACACCACCGCTCCCGGTCTCCGTCTTCGAAACGCCACCACGCGCGACTCGTTGCACAGCTCAAAACAAATAAATGCAGCATTATGACAATGGAACAGTTGCCATGACAACACTTGTACGGCCGTGGTCGTCGCCCGGACACGCCTCAACGCAGACCTGCGCACCCACAGTGTACAAAAATACCGTACAAAACTATCGCGCTGACAGCACAGGGCCTGCCGGCCAGAAGCACAGCGTGTCACCAGCTGGTCAAGGGTCTCAGCCTCACTCGTCACGTCAGCACGCTCTCGGAACGGTCGAGCCGCCGGTCCGCCCGGCGGCTTCGCCTACCACGCGCTGGACTACACGCACGCCGAGCCCAGCGCACCGCCAGCCGCTCCACAGTCGCGCAATTAAATAATAGCCACTTCACACTCATTTTCTCGCCGCGAAGCTGGAGATTCTGCTCACGCGTCCAGGTGCGGTGCGGCGCCGTAGATGGCCGAGAGCGGGGCGTTGCCTTCGCGAGGCACCGCCCCGCTCTCCGGTAACAATGTCCACCATCGCAGCCGCCGTCCCTTGGTGCTGAGATATCGATATAATACTTCGTAAAACGGCGCAAATTTCCCCCTCGGCAATGGGAACACGACCTGCTCAGGAGGGAACGACCGCTGGGTTTTGTTTTGCGGGCACAGCCAAATCTAGGCTAGACTGCGACGCGGCATGGTTTGATTTGATCGACGTTTCACTATTTGGCATACACCTGAACGGTCCAAAACGATTCCACAATGGCCTATCTTTACAGCGCGACATATCGTCGTAGGCAATCGAAACATCAAAGTGGAGCGGCGGAACACCTTAGGACGGGTGCCACTGTACAAGCTCGGCTGAAAAAGCATGCATCTGCACAGTGCAAGACAGATCGCCAACACGAAAGGCCCGCCTGCTGAATCCCAGCACAGCGGATTCGCTGGACAGACGGCTTTACAAAGGCAGGTCTGCGGTGGATCCGAACGGCGCCGAAATCCAACCCCGCACGACCTCTCCCTGCCATAGTGAAGGCCACCGGTTGGCCTCTGAACAGCAACGATGCTGTGTAGAAAAGGACCTGCATAAACCCTCGCTCCAGCTGGCGGCTCGAACAGCCGCCCAACTCCACACGAGGCTCCCCGTGACGAGATCAGCTACCCACGCTGACGCCACATGCCAGCCACGCTGACGTCACACCTGCCAGCGAGCTGCCCCGATGCGGGATAGCTAGCTGGCAGCCGGTCCGACTGGCGTGCCGACGCCAGCTTGTCCACCCCTGACCTGCCCACCCCACACCAACACGGCCGCCCCGGGCGACGGAGGCGAATTCGTTCGCCTCCGGCGCCGCCGCCATTTTGACTAGAGCGTCTCATCAGTGTGCCAGTTCCCTGAGATTCGGTGAAAGACGACCCGCGCCGGCGGCAGCCGCCGTCGCGCAGCCGCCGGCCGCCGGCGTGACGTCAGCCCGCCGCCGCGGTGACGTCGCACCGGAGGGCGGAGTCGGCAGTCGAGCGGCGGTCGGCGCGGCGAAGCGCCCGCCGTCCGCCGGCACGTCGAGCGTCAAGTGCAGAACGGTGGCAGCGGCCGGCCGCGGCGCCTGCCGCGCCACGAACGCCGCCGCGTCCAGGAGCACGCGCAGGCGCAGCGTCCAGCCGCCGGCGTGCTTCTCCACGCGCAGCAGCTGAGTCTTCCCCAGCCGCAGCGTCGACAGCATGCGATGCACCGCCTCCCATGCGCCGCCCGATGTCTGCGGCGCCGTGATTGGCTGGAAGGCCGGGCCGTCGGACGCGGTGACATCTAGCGGCCGGAGAGCGCAGTTCAGCGTCGGCTCGCCGCCACCGTCGCCGCTCCACTTGAAGGTCACGTCAAAGCTGGGCGAGACAGAAAATGACGTCAAAACATAGGATACTACCTAAGCGGCGTAAACTAGACCTGTGGCTGCTACAGTCACTGCTGGGTGAAGCACAGAGTGCCGTGGTGCTAGGCCGGAAGACACGACATTCACCATAGGCAGAACTGTCACGAGAGCAAAGCAAGTCATCAGTGGAACACATCACGGCAGAATGCTTCCATGTATGTCATAATGTATGCTGTGTCTTCGCCATTCACATCATCCACCCAGCTTGGACGGGTGGCTATTACAAGCAAACAAAAAACAATATAGGACCAGATTCATTCGGGCCCGCGAAGTGCCCTGATGCACTGTGCCTTCACAATACTTTTCCGAAAACTACACCTATGTACGTGCTCACTAATGAACAGATGTTGAACTTATCTGGCACCTGCCCCACCGCGAATACGGAACATGTACAGGAGCGAATCCAGGATTGGAACATAGGAGGGATATCAGCAAAGTCAAAGTTTCAAATCACAAAGTTGGAGTTACCAGAATAAAGCATGCTGCGATGTGACAAACGAGGCTGCGAAATTAACTAACTAATCAATATAAATTAAGAGGAAATTCGTGTTGCATCTGTGACAGCATGTGCTGTAGCTGTAACAATTATTGCTGTAGCTGTGCTAATTGGTGTTGTGGCTGTAACAATTAGTACTGCAGCTGTGACAATTCGTGCTGTAGCTGCGTCACCAGCAACACTACACATCCCACACATGCTTCAAAATATAGGGATTGTCACAGCTCTGAAACGGCCCTCTCATTCTTTGACGAGCTTCCGGCACTCAGGATAATGAAACAACCCTTCTCTAAGCGCTGGTGCAGGAGAGAGAGGACAGAGTGATGAGAGATTTATCGATTATTTGGGTTTGAGGACGCGTCGACTAGGGTGTCATTTAGCACCCAGGAGATGGGAGATGGGAGATGGAGATGGCAGATGGGTGGTGGTGGATTGGAGTTTATGGGGCGCGTCGACATCTAGGGTCATTTCGCGCCCATAGCGAGATGTAAGATGGGAGATGGGAGAGATGAGGGAGGAGGGTGTTGACACTGAAACTCACCGGGCTGGTGGAGCCCCCTGTACGCCGGTCGGGCCGGCGGTGGTCGGAGTATCGGCCGTCACGGCCAGAGCCTCTCTGATGGCGTCCTCCACCGCCAGTCGAGCTAGGTCGGGCATCGGTGCAGTCACAGACTTGGCCGCCTGTCGAAGCGTCACGGGACGTTACGGGGCGTTACGGGACGTCACGGAGTCACTTGGCATCACGGAACGCCGCCAATGGCCGAATCACGCCGCAGCCGAGCCGAGTCTCGGAGGCCTCCGAGCATCAACTGCACCCCGAGGTGATATACCACACATCGTCCAGATACCACACGAGACCCTGCCGAGCCGGCCGCCAATGACTGGCAGCCTCACAGCTTACGTACGCCCCCACCCGCTCCCACGAATACATTCGGTGGCTGTGACGTTACGACGCATTCAGCAGCTCAGGCCATATGGCGTCGCCTGCCTCTCGCCCTGGCAGGAAGGGCGGGCGCCGCGGGGAATCGAACCCCTCATCACGAATATATCCCAAAAACTGTCGAGCGTGTACAGAGATCACTCATTCTCACCTGGGCGTCTCCGGTCTCATGAGACGGCAGCGACGGTGATCCGAGCGCGGTCGTCTGCTCGGAGGGCCGCAGATTCTCTTGGTCGGCGTCGGACGCGTGTCGGCTGCGGCTGTCGGCTGCGGTGGGCCGGACCGCGGCGGGGTGCGTCCCGGCTTGTGGTCGGCCGGCGCGGACAGGCGCCACGGCGTCGGACGCACGTCTGCGGACACGCGCCGCGTCAGACACCCACTCGAGTCGCGTCAGACACCCACTCGAGTCGCGTCAGACACCCATCGAGTCGCGTCAGACACCCACTCGAGTCGCGTCAGACACCCACTCGAGTCGCGTCAGACACCCACTCGAGTCGCGTCAGACACCCACTCGAGCGCGTCAGACACCCACTCGAGTCGCGTCAGACACCCACTCGAGTCGCGTCAGACACCCACTCGAGTCGCGTCAGACACCCACTCGAGTCGCGTCAGACACCCACTCGAGTCGCGTCAGACACCCACTCGAGTCGCGTCAGACACTCGAGCCGCGTCAGACACCCACTCGAGTCGCGTCAGACACCCACTCGAGTCGCGTCAGACACCCACTCGAGTCGCGTCAGACACCCACTCGAGTCGCGTCAGACACCCACTCGAGCCACGTCAGACACCCACTCGAGTCGCGTCAGACACCCACTCGAGTCGCGTCAGACACCCACTCGAGCCGCGTCAGACACCCACTCGAGTCGCGTCAGACACCCACTCGAGTCGCGTCAGACACCCACTCGAGTCGCGTCAGACACCCACCCGAGTCGCGTCAGACACCCACTCGAGTCGCGTCAGACACCCACTCGAGTCGCGTCAGACACCCACTCGAGCCGCGTCAGACACCCACTCGAGTCGCGTCAGACACCCACTCGAGCCACGTCAGACACCCACTCGAGTCGCGTCAGACACCCACTCGAGTCGCGTCAGACACCCACTCGAGTCGCGTCAGACACCCACTCGAGTCGCGTCAGACACCCACTCGAGTCGCGTCAGACACCCACTCGAGTCGCGTCAGACACCCACTCGAGCCACGTCAGACACCCACTCGAGTCGCGTCAGACACCCACTCGAGTCGCGTCAGACACCCACTCGAGTCGCGTCAGACACCACTCGAGCCACCTCAGACACCCACCCGAGTCGCGTCAGACACCCACTCGAGTCGCGTCAGGCACTCACTCGAGTCACGTCAGACACTGAGTCGCGTCAGAGTCAGAGCCGCGTCAGACACCCACTCGAGTCGCGTCAGAGTCAGAGCCGCGTCAGACACCCACCCGAGTCGCGTCAGACACCCACTGAGTCGCGTCAGACACTCACTCGAGTCGCGTCAGACACCCACTCCAGCCGCGTCAGACACCCGCTCCAGCCGCGTCAGACACCCGCTCGAGTCGCGTCAGACACCCACTCGAGTCGCGTCAGACACCCACTCCAGCCGCGTCAGACACCCGCTCGAGTCGCGTCAGACACCCACTCGAGTCGCGTCAGACACTCACTCGAGTCGCGTCAGACACCCACTCGAGTCACGTCAGACACCCACTCGAGTCGCGTCAGACACCCACTCGAGTCACGTCAGACACCCACTCGAGTCGCGTCAGACACCCACTCCAGCCGCGTCAGACACCCGCTCGAGTCGCGTCAGGCACCCGCTCGAGTCGCGTCAGACACTCACTCGAGTCGCGTCAGACACCCACTCGAGTCGCGTCAGACACCCACTCGAGTCGCGTCAGACACCCACTCGAGTCGCGTCAGACACCCACTCGAATCGCGTCAGACACCCACTCGAGTCGCGTCAGACATCCACTCGAGTCGCGTCAGACACTCACTCGAGCCGCGTCAGACACTCACTCGAGTCGCGTCAGACACCCACTCGAGTCGCGTCAGACACCCACTCGAGTCACGTCAGACACCCACTCGAGTCGCGTCAGACACCCACTCGAGTCGCGTCAGACACCCGCTCGAGTCGCGTCAGACACCCGCTCGAGTCGCGTCAGACACCCGCTCGAGTCGCGTCAGACATCCACTCGAGTCGCGTCAGACACCCACTCGAGTCGCGTCAGGCACCCACTCGAGTCGCGTCAGACACCCACTCGAGTCGCGTCAGACACCCACTCGAGTCGCGTCAGACACCCACTCGAGTCGCGTCAGACACCCACTCGAGTCGCGTCAGGCACCCACTCGAGTCGCGTCAGACACCCACTCGAGTCGCGTCAGACACCCACTCGAGTCGCGTCAGACACCCGCTCGAGTCGCGTCAGACACCCACTCGAGTCGCGTCAGACGCCCACACGAGTCGCGTCAGACACTCACTCGAGCCACGTCAGACACCCACCCGAGTCGCGTCAGGCACCCACTCGAGTCGCGTCAGACACCCACCCGAGTCGCGTCAGGCACCCACTCGAGTCGCGTCAGAGTCAGAGCCGCGTCAGACACCCACTCGAGTCGCGTCAGACACTCGAGTCGCGTCAGACACCCACTCGAGTCGCGTCAGACACTCACTCGAGTCGCGTCAGACACCCACTCGAGTCGCGTCAGACACCCACTCGAGTCGCGTCAGACACTCACTCGAGTCACGTCAGACACCCACTCGAGTCGCGTCAGACACCCACTCGAGTCGCGTCAGACACCCACTCGAGTCGCGTCAGACACCCACTCGAGTCGCGTCAGACACCCACCCGAGTCGCGTCAAGCACCCACTAACTCACTCGAGTCGCGTCAGACACCCACTCGAGTCGCGTCAGACACCCACTCGAGTCGCGTCAGACACCCACCCGAGTCGCGTCAGGCACCCACTAACTCACTCGAGTCGCGTCAGACACTCACTCGAGTCGCGTCAGACACCCACTCGAGCCACGTCAGACACCCACTCGAGTCGCGTCAGACACCCACTCGAGCCGCGTCAGACACCCACCCGAGTCGCGTCAGACACCCACCCGAGTCGCGTCAGACACCCACTCGAGTCACGTCAGACACCCACTCGAGTCACGTCAGACACCCACTCGAGCCACGTCAGGCGTCAGGCACCCACTCGAGTCGCGTCAGATACCCACTCGAGTCGCGTCAGACACCCACTCGAGCCACGTCAGACACCCACCCGAGTCGCGTCAGGCACCCACTCGAGTCGCGTCAGATACCCACTCGAGTCGCGTCAGACACCCACTCGAGTCGCGTCAGACACCCACTCGAGTCGCGTCAGACACCCACTCGAGTCGCGTCAGACACCCACTCGAGCCACGTCAGACACCCACTCGAGTCGCGTCAGACACCCACTCGAGTCGCGTCAGACACCCACTCGAGTCGCGTCAGACACCCACCCGAGCAGTGTAAAATAATTGACCACGTGACCTGGAAATTCACAGTTAATGGAATTGTGCTATTTCATCCTTGTGTTAGGTTTTTACCATTTTACTACATGTGTGGGCAGTCATTATACACACAACTGCTAACTAATGTAAAATACATGTGACTGAAGTGAAAGGCATTCCGACTTTTTAAAAGTGGCGATCCTGTATTTTCTTCCAATCTTTCACTATTCCCAAGCAACTTCTTTCTTCATCCACACAGTTAATGGTGAAGTAATTTTAGGACACTGCACTCGAGTCGCGTCAGATTTCGCGACCGAGCCTCGCAGTCACGTTGGACGGCCTTCTGTTGGTCTTGGCCGGTCTCCGCCACCTCTACTTGTTCTGTCGGACCCGACCATAGCGGACCGACCGGGCTCCGCCCGCGGCTACACAATTACGGGCTCCCGACACCTCCACTGAGCACCGCGCCCGGAAACACCGCTACAGCCGCAGACAAACGGAAGTGGGCGTGGTCAGCGGAGCGAGGTCACGACTGGCTGGGTGGGGCGACCGTCGGCCCGGCCACAGAGTCGGGCCTCTGGTAGCTCAGTTGGTAGAGCGGTGGACTGTAGGTGGTGGGGCAGGTATCCATAGGTCGCTGGTTCAAATCCGGCCCGGAGGACGTTTTCCGACACCTCCACCACGAAACTAGCGGCAGCTAAGCGAATGCATGGCCGCCTCGGCGATTTGCCAATATATGTCATCACCTGCGTGAATACAAAAACAAAATATACGAAGAATTCGTGGCGTGGACTTTTATTACTAATATTCATTGGGGAAGCCCAACATATTGAGGAAATTTGAGCGTAGCAATATATTGGAGACGGGGATGGGATAGGAGCCAATGCCAAAATTGAAGTTATTAAGGGGAAATGTCGACTCGCCCCTGGCCCGGCAATAATTGTAATTTTAGCGTGGGCTCCAATAGGTGTCCCCAACCAATTACGGCCTTACCAATTTCTCCACGTATTTTATCCTCAATGTTATGCCATCACGCAGATTCTCAGGACCGACCCCCCTAACACGAGCTCCCCTCCACAAATGTATTAAATTTACATCCATGGTCCGTGTTATCAATTGTTTAATAGATTTTATAACCAGATCCCATCCATGATACCCTCAGGTTTTACCAGCCAATAAAACCACAGGTTAGAGCCAAACGAACTCCTCTACCCAATTGCTGGCCGTACTTTTTGCGCGGCGACTGCTGTGGTCGTAAGATGTTCGGCTGCTCCATATATTGGTAGCTTTAATTAGCTTTAATGTTCCATTCTCTCGCCGGTCATGCATCTGGGTCAAGGCCAGGATCATTGACCATCAGCGCCAAACATGTCCCGGATCCGATGGAAATGCTAGCGAAGTAGGCTCGCCGTCGTCTGCGGAACTACTGATGACAAAGATCGGAAGCAAAACCATGCATCGCATTCAGGTGGCGGTCTCAATTACACACATTGATGTCACCACGGATCTGGGATAAGGGGAGGGACGAGAAAGTTTTTAGATGAATTGCTTCCATGGAACCGAATAGGTGCAATGCTAAAATTGACGAAATCTGGGAGACGCGTCGCCCCATTCCTCTACGTTCATGACTGCGTGTTAGTTCCAGCAGAGTATGACAGAGTCTGCGGCCGTTTTATTTTCCAAAATCACGACACCCGGTGTGTGGGAACGGCATCAGCGAGCTGCTCCGCCCGGCCGGTAATCTGTCAGACAGTGTCTCCGTGACGCTCCCGGCCCACCGGGCCGTGCTCGGCCGGTCGCCAGGCGGAATAACGGCGCCAGTGACGTCAGCCACTCAGTCATCTCTGACGTCACGCATTGAGCAAGGTCAGCTTTACGCTACTACGCTGAAAACTAGGCGGGGTCGGCGCGCGCCCGACAATAACGCAACGATCGATGCGCGCCGGAGCACTCGACAACGACCGAGCTTACACACACGATAGCGAGCTGTAAAAAGCACCGGAATCTAATTTCGTTCCCGAACCGGAGCGCGAGCGTAGGATGGTCGACATACCGATGCTATAAATACACCAGCGCGAGTCTGGCAGTGGAGAGGACGTCGTTGGCTAGGTCTGGGATGCATCGCACCATTGCTACGCCTACAAATGGACACATCGGGAGTTGAGGAAACCGATAAATACGAGAAACAAAGCATGAGCTAAGGTCTCGTCAGGAAACGACGTCTAATGGTGGCCCAGCCACTCGCCCAGAGAACACTGGCTCCGCTCAGATAAGAATGTATGTGGTGACAGCGGCATCTGGCTTCGGCGCCGTGAAGGGGCGAGATAATTCTGCTCTGATTTGAGGGAAGGAGCGACAAAGTACTGAGATTGAACAGGAAACGGCACCCAATGCGGAGCAAACTACTGGGTCGGGAACGGTCCCGGAGAAAAGATGAGCCTGAATCAATACTGACGTCACGTCCAGAAACGTTAGGAACGTAGGAAAATAGTATAACACCACATTATATCATGGACCTGTCATCTTTGGGGGGGGGGACATGAAACTACTTAGCATGCGTCCACCACCATAGACCAGTCCAAACGACAAGCAGAACCGGCGGCAAACCGAACACTCACCGGCATCGCTCCTCTGCGGAGTCCTGGCCGAGTTCTCCCGCAGCGGCGCCCCCTGGCGGGGGGCCCACGGCCGGCCCGCGGGGCCGGGCTGTGTGCAGAGCGGTCCGGGCCGGCCGGTGGGGCCCCACTGGTGGTGGCCGAGCGGGCCACCGTCCCCGTCCCGCTGCCGGCCGCGGGCGGCGGCCACTGCCAGGTCCACCAGCTCGGACGTCGTCTGGTCGTTGGCGATGCCGCCGGCGCTCCTGACGTGGCCAGGGGTGCTGGCGACGTGAACCGTCTTCGGTTCGTCAGAAGTTGCATTCACGTAGGCGAAGCTCGCCTCGGCGTCCGTAAAGGTGGTCTTCACGCCATCAGAACTTGTATTCATATTGGCGAAGGTCGCCTGGGAGTCCGTAAAGGTGGTCTTCACGTCGTCATAAGTTGTGTTTGCATAGGCGAAGCCCGCCTTGGCGTCCGTAAAGGTGATATTGACACCACCAGATGCTGTATCCACATTGGCGAAGGTCGCCTGGGGGTCTGCAAAGGTGGTCTTCACGTCATCAGCAGTCGTCCCCACGTTGACGAATATAGTCTCCACGTCAGCTGAAGACGTGTCCAGACGTTCAGAGGTGGTCAGCACGTGGCCATAGTCCGCCGCCGCACCTCCAGTGGCGGTGGTCGTGTCGGTGCCAGCGGCCCGCTCCGTCCGATCGTAGCAGCATCGCTCCGCTTGGTCAAGTGCTACCCCAGTCAGATCGTAAGCAGAGATCTCGCCGACGGCGGTCGTTTCGCCGCGATTCCAGGCTCCCGCCTCGATCTGTCCGTCAACATCCGTCCATGCCCGGTCGCCAACGACCGTCTCGATCCTGCCGCTGCCGGCATGGTCATCCGGATTGGTCATGGCCATCCTGCCGCTGCCGGATTGGTCGTCGCCGCCCGTCGCCTTGACGACGCCGGAAGCCGGCGTCTCCGGCTGGCGCGCCGTGACCGCACGCGCGACGTCACTGCTGGTGGGTGGTGTCGGTGTGGAAAGGACTGCAGGGCCCCCACGCGAGCCAGGCGGCTCGGTCACTGCAGTCCTACTGGCTAAAAAAGACTGCTGGTCGTCTTCCTCGGCCAGCAGCGGCTCGGCCAGCCGGTCGGGCGGCAGGTCCAGCTGCTGGCCGGAGCTGCTGACGCGGTCGCTGCACAGGCTCGAGCCGACCGCGTCGCCGTAGCCGAGCGCCGCCTGGAAGATGTTGCCGGTGATCTGGTAGCCGCCCGGCTCGGCGTCCAGGCCGGCGAACGGCTCGTACGACTCGAGGCCGACCGGCGGCTTCTGATCCAGCTCAGACAGGCTCGAGTAGAGCGGCGGCGTCAGGGCCTGCTGCTGCTGCTGCTGTTGCTGCTGCTGATGTTGCTGCTGCTGCTGCTGCTGCTGCTGCTGCTGCTGCTGCTGCTGCTGTTGCTGCTGCTGCTGCTGCTGCTGTTGGTGTTGCTGCTGCTGCTGTTGGTGCTGGTGTTGTTGCTGTTGTTGCTGTTGTTGCTGCTGGTGCTGCTGCTGCTGTTGCTGCTGCTGCTGTTGGTGCAGCTGAGACGGCGACAGCTGGCTGTATCCGTGAGGACTCTGAGCCATGCCGAGCGGGGAATGAACCATCTGTCAGGAAAAAGGTCAGTTGAAAAGCAGAGCAATGCAGTCAGGTTGGTTGGTTGGTTATTGGGGTTTGGGGGCGCATCGACCGTTCAGTCACGTAGCGTCGCCAATCTCTCACGCCGATTGGTCGCGGGCGAAGAGTAGCGACGAGTGAGACTCGAATCCACAATCTTTCGATTGTGAGACAAGCAACTTCCCCCTAGACCACTCATCCCCGGAGCAATGTAGACAATAATTCAACAGAAAGCACAACATTGTGACCGGCTCGTTTTTCTCAGCAACTGGAGACAGAGTCCTAGAATGGCGCTCATGCTGTTCGGTTTGAGGAAGCTTCGACCAACAAGGTTATTCTACGATCAACTCTGTTTTACTAAGCTGCGTATCAGTTAGCTAGTGGATATATATATATATATATATATATATATATATATATATATATATATATATATAAAACATACATATATTATATCATATATTATATAAAAAAAAAAAAAAAAAAAAAAATATATAAAAATATATATATATTGGAGGCCAGGACCCGACAACGGCAGCGCGCGAGGCGCTAAAAAAACGTCGGGTCAGGGTGGGTTTGGTTGGGGTGGAGTGGGGTGGGGTGGGGTTCAAACCCACGACATCCTCGTCACTAGCTCGGTACTCTGCAATGCTGAGGCCATGGATCGACGGGACGGCCCGCAACACCTCGTGTTGCTATGGCAACACATGCTACGTCACGTCGTGTTGCTATGGCAACACAGCGAACTAGGTCACACGACGCGCGCGCGCGCTATCTCACCTGCTGCAGCGGCGACTGCGGCATATGATGCGGCGACTGCACAGTCCTCAGCGGCGACTGAGACGTCGGATGCTGTGTTTGGGACACTTGGTGGGGTGAGTGCGCCACCTGATGGGGTGAGTGCGCCACCTGATGGGGTGAGTGCGCCACCTGATGCGGTGAGTGCGCCACCTGATGCGGCGAGTGCGCCACCTGATGCGGCGACACGGCCGGCTTGGGGGGCGTCGCCTTCTGCTGGCGCTCGAATATCTTCAGTTTGAGTTTGTCCTGGACGCTGAGCGGCGGCGGCGGGTCCATGGGGTACACGGTGCCGCCGGCCGGCGCGGCTGCTCTGGTCCCGCTGGGTTCGCCTGGGCACCGGGCGACCGAGCTGATGCTACAGTTGAGTGAGTTGCTCGGTCGGCGGGAACACGGTTGGTGGCCAGGCTGCAACAAGGGGAACGCCAGCTGTCAGCACGGCCGGACACAACGGGAGGACACGGTCGGTTGCTTGTTTGTCTGTTTGTTTATTTATTTATTTAGTAGGGTTTTTGGTGCGTCAACCCAAATGTGGATATTTTGCACCAATAACAAGATTAATGCAGTTTTTCACGTCCGGAGAGCAACAAATATATGACACTATTTCGATATCTACCCAGGAGTGCATATTATTTGGAAGCCTACTTCAGCGAAAAAGCAAAAACACTGCTGTATTTTGCACAAGTCGTGAATAATCACCGAGTAGGTCAACCAGCCTCAGAGTGTTCGAATTATGTCCGAAATGGCGCCTACGTTCCTCCGTGTAGTTCTGGCAGGATAGCAACGCATGGCGCACAGTCAACGCGGCTGGAGGCCAGACTGCAAACGCGGGGGGGGGGGTTAGGGGCGCATCGACTGCAGAGGTCATGCCGCGGACCGCAAACACGGGAACACGGGCGTTACACCGGCTGTCGCCACGGCCAGACACCTCAGAAGAGCACAGCTGGTGGCTAGGCTGCAGACGCGACCCGATAACACCCCGGGACACACCCCATCCGTTAGTAGCGTGTAACAGACGGCTAACATAGTACGGAAATACAATAGACGTGGGTAGCTGATCAGTTACTTACTTGGACTTTAGAGCGATTCGAATACTGATGGGTAGCTGATCAGAAAAAGGCACAAAAAACATCAGAGGGAAGAGCTATTTTAAGGTTGCTTTGTACATGGCACCCAACCTAGTTTTGTGTTACTCGTGAAGTTCTGGGCTAATGGCTCCTGGGACTTCCGAAGCTGCATCTATGCTCAGAAACAAAATGACCGTAAGTAAATGCCCAACCGAACACCCCAACCACCGCCTCACTAGGTAGCTTAGAGAGGAAGTCACGTCTGATCGAAACACACACACCCTCCAGCTTACCAGGCAGCTTAGGGACAATAACTACAACCGAAGCTAACCCACCATCCAGCTAACTTGGTAGTATCAATATGTCGTCACTTAACCACCAGCACGCCAGGTATCACCTGGTAGGCTACACACGAAAACGTCTGACCCCAGAACATCCACTACCTAGCTCACCTGGTGGTAGCTTACAGACGAAGACATGACCGAAACACATCCACCACCCAACTCACTTCGTAGCCTAAACGTACCGACGCCCAACCACCACCACGGACACTATTACTTGTCGAATTAAAGACGAAGACATCCGACCCCAACACACCCACTGTCCAGCTGACCTGGTAGTTCAAAGACGTCTACATCCGACCCCAACACACCCACCGTCCAGCTCACCTGGTAGTTCAAAGACGTCCACATCCGACCACCACCCACCCACCGTCCAGCTCACCTGGTAGTTTAACGACGTCGACATCCGACCCTCACATACCCACAGTCCAACTCACCTGCTCAACCGAAGGCATTTACCGAGTCCACCTGCGACCAACCGGCGTCATAGGCTGGCGACGCCACATGACCTGGCGGTTGAATGTGTCGTAAGCGAACCCAAGGTTGGTTGGTTATTGGTTTTACTACACATCGACCGTTGAGTCATATAGTGTCGCCAATCTCCACGCCGATTGGTCGCGGGCGAAGAGTAGCGACAGGTGAGACTCGAACCCACAACCTTTCGATTGTGAGACTAGCAACTTACCCCTAGGCTACTCGTCCCCCGAGAACCCAAGGTTCTTCCTCTCCAACTCACCTGGTAGTTTAACGACGTGGACATGTGGGCGACGTGGCTGAGCGGCGTGATGGTGGTGGAGACCATCAGGCCCGGCCGCGACAGTGGCGCCACCAGCGGCGCCGGCTTGACGGCCGCCAGCGGCGGGTTGGTGACGGGGATCAGCAGGTGCGAGCCCTTCTCGGGCCCGTTGCTGACCAGGTAGTTGGGGCCGGCCGGCGGGAAGCCGGCGCCGACGCCGTTGGCGCGCGCCGACGCGTGGTCCGACAGCGCGCCGGCGCCGACGCCGTAGCCGGCGCCGTTGGGCGCCGACGCGAACGGGTCCTGGAAGTGGTCGTCGGCGCCGGTCGTCGGCGGGAACGGGAAGCCGGCCGACGTGGGCTGCGGGTACGGGTACTGGACGCGGTTCTCGTAGTAGGCGGCCGGCGCGCCGGCCGCCACCGGCACCGCCACCGGCACCGGCACGGGCGCCGGCACCGACGTCAGCTGGCCGTACTGCTGCGTCGGCCACTGGGTGCCGCCGTTCTGGCCGCCGGCCGACCACGAGCCGGGCGTCGGCTGGCCGGCGAACGACGGCTGGCCGCCCGTCGTCGGCTGGGCGCTGGCCATCGGCAGCTGGCCCGAGTAGACGGACCCCACCGGCGTCTGGGGGTCGGGCGGCGTCAGTACACGGACCCCACCGGCGTCTGGGGGTCGGGCGGCGTCAGCACATGGACCCCACCGGCGTCTGGGGGTCGGGCGGCGTCAGTATACGGGCACCACCAGCGTCTGGGGGGTCAGTACGCGTACCCACCGGCGAGTGGGGGGTCGGGTGGCGTCAGTTGAGGTCAAGCTGGGGTCAGACAGAGTCAAATGTTGATCGGACATGATCAGATCCGGTAGACAAGGCCAGATCGGCCAGACTGGGCCGATCTGGTCATGTCAGGTGATGTCAGACGGAGACATAAGACTGGGTCAGCTAGGGTCAAGTGAGGTTAGACGGGGGTCAGGGTAAAATTGGGTCAGCCAGGGTCAGGTAAGGTCAGACGAGGACCGAGGATTGGACGGAGCCAGGTGCTGTCAGACGAGATCGGACGCGGTTGCAAGCGAATCTGCATGCAGAGCGGTCTCGTTTCTGATCGGCCCAACACGACGTCTTCTGGATGGGATTAGTTACAGTCAGGAAGGTCAAGTGGAACGGAGACGATCAGGCACATCCGGTCACATGAGATTCGACCGGGTAAAAAGTGGTGGGAATGGATCACGACTTTACGGCGTAATCAGCTTTACAGTGTAAATGGGCGTTGGATATGAGGGCTCTGCGGCCTATTCACGATGGCGTCATATTAACTTCCTTAAGCTGTCGCGCCAAATGATTGCGGGAGAAAGGCAGCGGCAAGCGAGACTCAAACCCACAGCCTCTCGACAACAGCAGGTTAAGCAACATCGTCAAAGAAAAAAACATCAGTCAAACGAATGGGAGTACATCAGAAAAAGGAAAACGAAACTATCAGAAAAAAAAAAAAACATGTCTCTCTCGGTTCAGAGATTGATGTTGTGTTGCAAGGATTCCTGGATCGATCCTTGACACCACAGATGTGTCAGTACGACAAGGTGTGACACCACAGACGTGTCAGTACCGACAAGGTGTGACACCACACACACGTCAACATCGACACAGTGTGACACTACAGAAGTGTCACTAGCCCCGTTTCCATGACACTACCAGATCCGGATTTCCTTACGAATCCAGATTTCCCAATTCATGGAAACGGCTTCGTCAACTAACTGGATTGGATTTCCGAATCCGGCTAAGAAAGATTTCTTGAGGAAATCCGGATTTCCCAGGAGGTGGAAGCATATGGTAGCATTCACTCCGCGTCCTTTTCTTGCTTCTCCTATCGTAAGCGCCGGCGTCGTTTTTGGAGGGTCTTTTGGTGAAGTGTACGGGTTTATAACATATTAAATATAAAATTATAAAATATAATCCATTCGTAAATAACAGCAAGCACTCTTCGAGTCTCTCCTGCAACGACACAGCCCACGCCGATGTGGCAAATGTTTTTGGGCATTGAAGGGAAATGTCGCACGTGCGCCGCAACTGTCGGCAAATCTGGGATTTCCCAGCAAATCCAGATTCGGAAATCCTACATGTAACCCCCACTTCCTCGCGAATCGTCCCGGAAACGCTCCGTGTAACCCGGACTCGATTAATTCTGTAAATACAATCAAACCTCAAACCTGCCATGGAAACAAGGCTACTCTCGACACAGCGTGACACCACAGACGTGACGTGACGTGACGTGACGTTACTCACCGTTCTTGAGATGGCCGGGTGGGCTGAGCCGCTGCGACTGCGTTCGCCTCTCGGCACCTGCAACGGACCATCCAGTGTCACTTGACACAGCCGCGGGCGGCCCGGTGTCCCCTGACGGGCCGGCGGCTTCCTCTCTCGTCCAGGTCTTCTAGTTAGTTATTTGGGTTTTAGGGCGCTTCGACCAGTTTTGATCATTCGCGCCCCCAGGTCTTCTAGGTTTGATATTGAACTCTATGGAGCTATCATGTGTGCCGAGCAGCCTGATGGCCGATGACACTGTGCTCCTCCAGTGGTGGCATTTCATGGAAAATGCTGTCTAAGATTAACTTTGCCTCTTCCGTGTCCGAAGGAGATTACGACACAATCGAGCGTAGTATAAGCACAGCAAACACCCCAACAGAAATAAAACGAACCAGAACACAGCATTGGCACAGCACACACAGCACAGCACACGCCCACACAGAGCACACACATACATACATACACACACCCATACATACATACATACATGCATGCATACATACATACATAAAGGCATACATATACACACACGAGCACACGCCAAAACTGAAACGAACAAACACGGAGCAGAAACAATCCAATCATATCACCCAGCCACAATCCACAGCCCGAGCAGCATCCAGACCCGAAAACATCGAGGGACAGGACACGCATAAAGGGGAGCCACAGTTTGGGCAGAACACGACTGAGGAGCTAAGAAAGTGCCTGCCGAGCCATGCCGGGGGGAGGGGGTGCCTAAGATTGCACACAGCGAGACGCACCGGGCAAGATTGCCTGATGCGATCAAGCGATCGCGACAGATGTTCATCTGGTGTTGCTGCTGTAATTGCACAGCTTCGGAGGCCTCGAGCTGAGCGAAACAAGCCGATCCGTGTTCCCTGGACTCACCAGCGCCTCCTCATCGATTGCAATAGATCGTTGGGATCTAGGTGATACGAAACGCAGATCACATTGGCCGCTTCCTTAGTCATTGGTTTGTTGATCATCATTATTATTAGTTCAGCCTTCTGCTGAAGAAGTTCAGGGGAGTTGCACCAGGGCATCCTGTACCGGCGCCTTTCTGGTTCTGGTTCAAAGCGGGGGGACGGTCACCCCCAATCTTGGATAGGCAGCACCAAAAATAAGTTACCATAGATCGTGGACTGGTAGGCTGGAGCACCGAGCATGTTCACCATCTTCCACTTTGCCATCCGGCAACACAAGCCTATCGGCAGTCGCCGACCTCAAGCCGAGTTCGACTTTCGGCAACACCTTATCGGTCCATACCGTCCTATAACTCGCGTTCGACCGGCCGGCCGACGTATCGATCGTCACGCACCTAGTTCATAACGCCGGCCATAGATGGCAGCAGCGTCGCCGTTTGGAGGTCCGCCAGACAGGCGCCGGCAGCGTCGTAGTAAATGATGACGTCAGCGTTAGTAAACAACGGGCGGCGGCGGCGGCGCGCGCCGTACGGCGCCGTTTACCGCCTTAAAAAGCGGCGGCGCGTCCGCGGCAGCAGATTGTGGCGCCGGGGAGACATTCTGGGCACGTCTCGGAGTCGCTCGGAAGATCCGGTCGGCTGTTACGCGGCGGGGACGGCCGCTTTGCGAGCCGCTGACAAAGCAATATCGACCGCACGGAGTATTCTGAAATGGACGGTGCCAGTTGCTCTTTCTTACTAGGATGGAGGCTCACAAGAGAATGGTAGTTGCGGATGAAACATATGAATTATATATTTGCGCATATATGTATATACAATATATGCATATATCATGAATATACGCAAGTATGAATATATATCTAGGTATGGGAAAGAATTTGACAAGAATTTGACCAAGTACAACAATATTTTCCTTGATTCAATTAAGTCAGGATGTTGTACGCGCATAAAATATCTGGAGCGAAAGTAAAGAAGATTAAACCAGTAAGACTTAAAACTGAGCTTCAATTCCACTAGGCGAAAAAAATACTCTCCTTCCGCGCCTCCACTACCAGGCTCAATTATTTCGGTTCCTCATGCTCGCTATCAGTTGCATATCGGGATAACAATTTGGCTCAAACCGGTCTCGAACGTGCGACCTCCCGGTTCGGTAAGCTGACAGCCACGTGCCGATGCAGCCCGCTGCACGCGCCGGCCCTGCGCTGCCCTCATCGGCGGACTGCGACTGCGCTGTTTCCCCGGCACACATCGTTTTGCTGTTTTACGTTTTTACTGTTTTGCTGTTTTACGTGTGTAAAACGGTCGCGATGGACGTCATTTTGTACTATCTTCACAACGCCAAACTAATGGCAGTTCAAATCCGAGTTCCGCGGGCCAGCGTGAGGGTTTAAGGGGAATGCCACACTGCCTTGGGGAATACCTATACTCCATATACTCATACTCTGGGGAATGGGCGTCGCAACCGTGGGATACATATGGGAAAAGCCCCCCAGACTGTAAAATTTAACACTCCACATATGGCTTGCGTGGAAAAGTCGGCATAGTCCCCCCTACCGCCCCCCCCCCAAAAAAAAACCGAGCCGACGCCCGTGGCTGCTATTATGAAATTGTAAGCGTTTGACGGTGACGTAACCACGAGCACGTCCGACTTTTTAACGAAGGCTTCACTGTAAGAAATATGGTTGTTTTTCTTCACAAAGCCCAACGTGAAGGGACAACACTCGCAGGAATCCTGCCGGCAGCAGAACTGCCTCGCTATTGCAGACCCACAGTAGTTCTTCAAAAGCTCGGTGGGAGGGAACAATCGCGGAAGCAGCATGATCAGCATGCAAACATTTGCAAACATGTCCATAATAGCCACTGCACGTGGAGGGCATGCATCGTGAATTAAACAAATAAATAATTTAAACTATGCCGTGTGGCGGACAAGGCGCATGGGGTGGGGTCACAGACCACCTTGCTCGCTGTCCACTGGGAGGTCGTGTCACGTGCACGTCGGTTGGTACGTTTGGCGGTGGGGGGAGGGGGAGGTAGCGTGCACCTTGAGCGCGCCCGTACTCCGGGAGGTGGCGTCACGTGCACGCCCGCCGGCCGGCGCCATGCCTCACGCTCATCTGTTCGTATTGACGCGGCCGGCCGGCGCGCCAGCTGGCCACGCGCCATTTATCGTCTCGCGCCATACGGTCCGCGCACGCGGCGCCGCACACCTGGCCCGGCCGCGTCACGTGACTTGTATCGGTCGCCGCCGCGGCGGACCACGTGGTCTGCGCCGCCCGCCGCCGGCCGGGTCACGTGACTGTTGCCGACCGCCGCGGGCGCGGTCACGTGGTGCTAAACGGCGGGCGTCGGCGCTGCGACGCGATGCAGCGCGGCCGGCAGCGTGTCACGTGGGAGAGCCGGCGGAGCGTGGCGACGAGCGTCTGACTCAGGGACCCGGTGGCCGGTCGCTGACTCACCTCACTGAGTCACTGACGATCACACTAAGCTTGGGGTATTTGTTAACCGCGACAAGGATCGCCTTTAAAAATAAGACCGCGAGACACCTCGAAGTAGCGACTTCTTGCTTGCAAGCAGGCCACCAAAATCGCAGCAAACGCACAATTTCCGTAGAGTGAGTGGTTGACGTGGACGATGAGGATCCGCACTGGATCCTTGCCATCGCCAGCGTCTGAATGGACCTTGATCCCCGACTCTGAACCATGTCTGAACCAACCATGTCGTGTCACCCAACCAACCCATGCGCGAGCCAGCCCTCTCTCGGCCCTGGACCTAGAGCAGAACGAGATTAAAACTCAATTATTTGGAAGCACCAGAAAGAATGGCTTGACCAGATTCGTCCTCTGAATTCGACATCGTTGAATTCGGCACTCGTGCCGGGGACTGGTGTCGGGGATTAGTGTCGGGCACTGGTGTCGGGCACTGGTGTCGGGCACTGGTGTCCGGTACTGGTGTCCGGTACTGGTGTCGGGGACTGGTGTCGGGCACTGGTGTCGGGATTAGTGTCGGGCACTGGTGTCGGGCACTGGTGCCGGGGACTGGTGTCGGGCACTGGTGTCGGGCAAGTGTCGGGACTGGTGTCGGGCACTGGTGTCGGGCACTGGTGTCGGGACTGGTGCCGGGGACTGGTGCCGGGGATTGGTGTCGGGCACTGGTGCCGGGCACTGGTGTCGGGCACTGGTGTCGGGCACTGGTGTCCGGTACTGGTGTCGGGTACTGGTGTCGGGGACTGGTGTCGGGGACTGGTGTCGGGGACTGGTGCAGGACACTGGTGCCGGTAACTGATGCAGTGACTGGCGGTGTCCAGAACTGGTGTGACTGGTGCCGCGGCACGTGCCGACCGCTGACAGCCAGCACCTGCCGTCACCAGCGACGCCGACAGCTGGCGCTGACTAGGTGTCGCCACCGTCGCAGTCAGCTGAACAACCGCCGCCGGCCATGCGCGAAACGATCAAACAGGCGCCGACCGGAGCCACCACTTTCCTCACGATCCCGCATCACCTCACAGTCCGCCGTCCCTGGAACCCCAGCTGATCGGGCTGGGCCACCGTCGATGAGGCCGCTGGGCTCGGACTTGTCTGTCCGCAGCAACGCGCGATGGATCCCGTGCGAATCTGAGCTTTCTTCGCTTAGTTTCACCGACCTGCCACCTGTGTCAAGCTCTGTGGTAATGTTGGCTGGGGATTGGATGGGGCAGGACACCGATTTAAAAAGAAACTACTCTGAATTTAAAACTGCATCGGAGAGGAATTGCGCCCCGACCCCCAAAGGGATCGCGGTGTTCTTCATCGGAGAACAAAGGAATCCTGAATTCGAGTGGGGGAGGAGGGGGTAGAATCCTCAAACTGTTGAAACTGGGATGTCACGGTGAGGAAACTGGGTTCTCCGTGTGCGAAAAATTCTGGTTCGACCGTAATGCGCTGGGCGCGAATATACGAGTTGGAACCTGGAGAAACCTGGAGAGCTGGTATTGAACAAGCTGAGTTCATCCGAAAAAAAACACTGGACTTCGAGTTTCGAGAACCGACTACCGAGAAGTTCATGAGTCAGGGGCACGAATCCAAAGCCCTCCCTCATCCAGTGGAGCTACGAGACAGTCGGATATGGACAGCTTCCGGGGCGGCCATGGGCGGAGGTCGGCATCGCTGAAACAATCGGCCGCTTCCGGCGTAAACAGACGTATGTTAGGTACGCCCGCACTGCACTGCAGACGCCGGCACTGCGGCACAGCATTCCGTGCACAGAACGCCGACTAGGCTGGTCAGTGGTCACAGTGCACCAAGCGCGTGTCACGTGCACTGCTAAACAGGACGCACCAATAAAAAAAATAGTGCTCGCAGATCTTACCTCATCCAACGGCAGCACACGACCATGATTTAATGGAGGCCACAGCGGAACTGCTTCGAAACTTGAGACTATTTGCCGTTGATCACCTCAGCATTAGGGTGTATTTCTGTGGGCAGCCGTGCTGCAGTCTACATGGTTAGACCACCCCACACCCATTACCTAGTACTTTGAACTTTGAATGCTGAATAGGTAAAGATCTTTTAAAAACCAAACAGTGCGGACATGAGATCATCGTCCCGGTTATCCAGCCACTCCCCACCCTTTGTGTCCGCCAACGCTGCTTCTCCGTTTCTGTCGCGACCATTACGGTCGACATTTCCACTTCCCGTGACGTAACTTTTCCCGAACGGACAGCCCGAGTATTATCTTACCGCCGAACGGGCCGTAATTGCCGGCGCGGCCGTCCAACAAAGGTGAACACGCGGTCGTGAAGAAAAAACCGCCGTTCCGGTGCCTGACGCGCGAGCGCACCCAATGCGCCGCTAATGAGTGACCAGGTGATATCTGCGGAAGTGGAGGTGGCTCGCCCAAAGGTGCGCGTGCAACCACCACAGGCGCCCGGTGGGAACGGCCGGACGCAATAGTGACGGGAACACTCACTCGCTTGGGAGGTGCCGCCCAATAAGCGGAGAGAAGCGTCCCCACACCTTGAGAAGTTTAGCATCACGCCCGTGCCTTTGCAGGGAGACCTAACGACCCCCTCGTCCACTATCCCCCACGGCAACGTCTATACAAGCTCCTACCTTATCCCTTCTGGGTAGTGGTGCAGCCAGGACTTCTGACGGGTGGCGATATAATTTGTGGGTTCCAGAAAGGAACCCTGTCTCGGAAAGAATAAGTGTGCTCACATGTTTTTCTTAAGCAGTGTATTTCGCAAAGCCGTGGAATTTCGAGGCATAGGAAGGCCCAATTAGCTCGTTTTCCCAGCTAAAGACCTTTCGTCGGCGCGCCTACCCAAATAATCAATCAATAGCTTTTTCCTACACCATGCGTCGATACATTTTCACTCTCTATTGGGGTTTACAATGTGTGCCTTCGATCTTACGCTTCTGGTTCCGGAACAAGAAACCCTCGTGGCATTCAAGACGAAAAAATCACTCTAGCCTCTTCGTTCATTAACTGCTTGCATACAATTGTTTTCTTGCTGTGGGGGTTGCAATGCATCTTGCGTCAGTTATGTACAGAGCACGCCTTGGGCTCAGTGCTCACATTGGTTCTGGCAGAGGAGCAGAACATCCTAATCGAAACCGGGCAGTCTCCGTCCATGCAAGCCGCCACCTGGTGTCTCCATACCGAACATCGAGGGGGAGGGGTGGAGGGGGGTCGCGTGCACGCCGCTTACTACCGCCACTCAGCCGCAGGAAATGAGTGCGACGTTCAGTTTCCGGACGTCACGCATACCGGTATACCGGTATACCGGGCGCCTCTACGGATGGCACCACGCATACCGGTATACCGATATACCGGGCGTCGGGCGACTCCACGGATGGCACCACGCATACCGGTATACCGATATACCGGGCGTCGGGCGACCCCACGGATGGCACCACGCATACCGGTATACCGGGCGTCGGGCGACCCCACGGATGGCACCACGCATACCGGTATACCGGGCGTCGGGCGACTCCACGGATGGCACCACGCATACCGGTATACCGATATACTGGCCGGTGGCCAACAGCCAGCCAGTGCACTGGCTACCACTGCAGTGGTGCAACGGCTGGCCAGTGGTACAACAGCTGGCCTGTGGTACAACAGCTGGCCGGTGGTACAACAGCTGGTCAGTGGTACAACAGCTGGCCAGTGGTACAACAGCTGACCAGTGGTACAACAGCTGGCCAGTGGTACAACAGCTGGTCAGTGGTACAACAGCTGGTCAGTGGTACAACAGCTGGTCAGTGGTACCACAGCTGTTCAGTGGTACAACAGCTGGCCAGTGGTACAACAGCTGACCAGTGGTACAACAGCTGGCCAGTGGTACAACAGCTGGTCAGTGAGTCACAGATGTCCCAGCAGGTGGCAGGTTTCGAGCTGAATGGCTCACTATCTGGAGCATATATCAACCACGAGCCTTCAGAATGTACGATCAATTCAACGCAGGATCAATTCAACTTGCGGAATCTGCCAGCTCAGTCCAGCTGCTTCGGTCATTCAGCGTTGCCAAAACTGATGTCATGACATCCCATAGAAAATGTCGCAACATTTTCATAAAAGCTCGTATCGTTCATACATACCTATCGCTTTAAAAAAGTAAAGAGTAAAAAGAGTAAAAAGCAATGATTCCAGACGGACTACCAATTTACTTTTGCATTCCTAGTTGTTTGGGCTTTAGATCGCATCGACCATGTTCTGCACTGCATTTCGAGTGGTCTACGGGCCGCAAACTTGCATAACAGAACACCACTTTCACTGCTGCAGAAGGCAGCCGAGGTCTTGAACCAGTTGCAAAACCAGCCACAATCAATTATCATAGGCCGCAATTAATCAATATTGACCGCACCGGACATTCCTTCGCGGCAGTCAAATGAGCGCTGGAGAAACGTGACACACATTCCTGTTCACCTTTCCCACTAAATATTCCGTGCCAGAGAACAATCCACACGTACATTGGCGAAGCTACGAAGGGGTGCGGAGAAACGCCTCCAGCTCAGGGACCGTTACACGTCCGGTCAATGTTGCACACATTACACACCGTACCACAAAACCACACACAAGGGGCACGAGGGTCCGGTGTCAGTACCACCCACAAGGGAGGGACGATGGTCTGATCAGTACCACCCACAAGGGAGGGGCGAGGGTCTCGTCAGTACCACCCACAAGGGAGGGGCGAGGGTCTCGTCAGTACCACCCATAAGGTAAGGGTCGAGGGTCCGGTCAGTACCACACACAAGGAAGCGGCGACGGGAAATTTTCCCTCTTCAAATCCCCCCCCCCCCCTACACACGCCTATTCTACCACCGCAGCTGTGCAGCGCCGGCTGCTGGCTGTTCCGCCGGACAAAGATGTCGTCACATCTGTGTCCGGCGGACCATCAGTACCACACACTACCGCCGGCCTACCGCTGAACACGAGGCGGACCCGACAGTGTACCCCCCTCCCCCCCAAACTGCGTGTCGGTCAGCACGCCTCCGGAGGTCGTTTCCGGCGACGGACCGCCACCGGGGCGCAGTAGCCGACGCGCGCCGGCAATAACACAGCCGGCAATAACGCCGCCGGCGCGCGCGTGCGACAATTACCCGGATTGGATTGCGCGCCGACCCCGGGTCGTTGCAGCCGCGGACGGCCGCCCGCCGCCGGTATCCCGCGCGGGAAATCACGCGCGAGAATCGGCGCAGCCGACGGGGACGCTGCGGGAGGGGGTGAGATGGGGGTATTGTGCTCGTCCATTGCCCCGCTTCATCAGCACCCGGCGGCGGCGCGAAGCCACCTCGCCGGGGACCTCAAACTTCGCCCACAGCGACACGACGCGAAGCAGTAAAAACCGTTCCATCTAAGCGAACGACACTAACCGTAAAGCCCAAGAGTATTGACCCAGGCACGCAGTCCGCATCCTTCCACACGCACGAGAGTAAAAAAACACACATTGGACGCGTCCATGTGACAGAGTGAGGGGAGTACGCTTCGAGTGCAGCGTCCCGGCAGCAGCGATTTGAGAACCACAGTTGCGTATGACTCAATGCACCGATCGATACGCGTGTCTGCCCGTGCCTGCACGCTAGCCGAACGGCCAGATGGAGAGATCAACTGGCCGAATACGGGACCCGGCACAACCGAAATTTGAAAACGTATGAAACGCAGTAATCTTGGGAGTGCTACCTTATGGAGATGTGGATTCCTCGCAAAAATTCACACAAAAAATTACGTTTTGACCCTATCCCACGACTTGCAACGGTTAGGCTGATGGGAAAGCTTGAGTTGGCGAATTTTCGCGTCACACCTAAAGCCAAAAACACTAATACATATATATATATATATATATATATACATATATATATTTATTACTTATATATATATATATATATATATATATATATATATATATATATATATATATATATATATATATATATATATATATATACCAATACTTTCAGGACTCTTTCCCTCATCATTTCTTTGTGTCTGATGTGGAAATTTCCACCTAAGGTCATGCAAGGCCATTGACCTGGCTCAGGTCACAGGACTACGTCTAAAAATGTTTCAGAATCGATATATCATCTAAATGAAAATATATTGAAATGACACGCGAGTTATAAGTTGGCGGTACCTACCAATCGTAAATCTCTGAATGTTCTGTTTGAGGTCAGGTCAGTGCCCGAAGGTCACTGCTGCTCGAACCAATGTGACAATGTTGATATTCGCTGTGTAGTTAACAATATTCGCTGCGTAATAGTAAATTGTCACTGAAATGACGTGCGTTTAAACTCACTGTCTTTACCAGAAATGGAGATATATATAATCTTGTTGAAAGTCTTTCTTTCGGAAGACCGCTATTTCAGTAAAATTTTTTGCTTTAAAAAATTATAAAATTATGGTGCGGGACTTACTTGTTGAGGACTTTCCAGTGATGCCCGGTTCGCGATCATGCACCGCATAGTCTGAAAGTTAAGGGGGGTGGTTGTGACAACCCCGCCATGAGACCGACTGTGGGGATCTGCCCGGATAGACAGGGGAGGGGCGCGCTAAAGCCAGCGCCGTCGAAGCACGCCGGGAATTGGAGCTGCGAACAGCAAGCAATCGTGGAGACTGCAACGTGGCGTGGTGGTGGAGAAGGCTAACACCACCGCAGCCAGCGCCGAGATCACAGTTTGAATTGGTTCGAAGGGCCCCGGAACTGGATCCGAACGTTCGCCATCGAAAACATCACCCCCTTCGAAAAATAATTAAATTACTTTGTAGCAAAAAAGTTCAAAGTTATTTCAAGTAGCCTACCGCTGTAAGATAAGCATACCCGAAACTCATCAGGAAGTACAAAACTAAGCGAGGTTCGCACCAATTCAATGCTACGGGAATATTAAAAGCGAAAAGACGTTGTTTATTCAAATGTAATTCGGCTTTTTGGTCAAATGTGCCGCCTCCAGACGCCATTTGTTCCTAGAAATGTTGAGAAGGTAATAAACGCACACTTTGTTTCGATGTAGAACGTGAATCGGCGCTTCGACGCACGGCGGCACCATTCCGCTTCCGACAACCGGCCACGAGCCGCGGCACTCCGGCCGTATTCCGACAACACTCCGACTGCCGGATTCAGCAGAAGCCAACCGCCGACGGTAGCAAATCAACACCGCGGCAGTCTGCAGCGGTCGATGGCATCGCCCCCCCCCCCCCCCCCCCCATACACACACCTCAATGGGCCGCTCAATGTCCACCGGCTCTGCCGTAAAACTCAACTTCTTTGTTCGGGGACAATTTACGGGCGACATAATTAGCGCCGGCCGCAACTTTTCGAGCGGTCGCCCGCCGACGCAGCGTCGCCTCGCGTCGTGTTGCGACGCAACGCAACGCAACGCAACGCAGCGCACCGCCGCGCGAGGCGCCGAAACCGAAGAAGGGCGGTCGACCGTCCGACCGCCGGCACGCGTCGCGTTATCACGCGCGTCGGACAGCGTGCGCGCGCGCGCGCGAAAACCGACGCAGGTAAATCTTCCGCTTCCGTCGTCTGCGTCCGCGGCGTTTCGGCCCACGGAACGGCTCTTGGTAACCCGGGGAATAATTGACCAATAAAATTGCTCGCCGCCCGGGATTGGGAAACAGTAATTTACGGCTATGTTCGGCACACCCGGTAATCATGTTAGTCGAGGCCGCGCCAACGCAGCGGGCCGCCGTTGCTAACGAGGACGATGTTCTCGAGTTAGTTTTGATGTGCGCAATGTGCGCACCGGAAACAAATACGGTGCGTGCAAGCACGGAGGAGAAACCGTGGTTATGTTTATTGGTTTTACGACACCTCGACCGGCGAGTCATGTAGCGTCGCCAATCTCTCACGCCGATTGATTGCGGGCGAAGAGTAGCGACAAGTGAGGCTCGAACCCACAATCTTTCGATTGTGAGACTGGCAACTTACCCATAAACGTCGTCCCCGTGGAGAAACCGTCAGAACGCGTTAGTCTGCACTGCGGGCTTTAGGGTGAACAGGTCACACTGATCACACAGCACACACCTACACTGCACAGCGCGATCATGGGATATGAACAGAAGAGGATACACGGCCCAACTTGCGTCACCATCAACCACCAATTCTGTGAGTACTGCATGGAAAGGAACTATTTGAGAGTCGACTTTCTTTCAGTGCCACAGCCGCAGGGATGGAGGTTAGTAGAGCTCCTCTCCCAGTTCGGGTCTCCGACTTTTTTAAAATGTGTAAGGCTGTTTCAAAATTGGTACGCCCTCGAGGATGCAGTACAATAAAATCCGTAAGCACACGCTTTTTTCAAAACAAAAACGGGGAAGAAGCTCAAACACCTAAGAATTCGCGAGCTGTCTGGGTAAACAACAGAGGAACGTGTTTTAGCGGCCCTGAATAAATAGTTACTCTGGCTGTGTGCCACTGCTTCCTTCCTTTCCGCCATATTTTTTCAGTTTCAACCAGTACCCTGTGCTCGCTTGGTGGATGGCAACGGTTGAGAGGCAACACTACTGCAACCTTCAACCTTCAACCTTCAACCTTCAACCTTCAACCCTCAACCGAACCGACGGTAACCGAAGATATGGCAACGCACCGGCCACTACCCGGCAGTCCTTCGTGGACCTACTCCCCCGCTTCCCGTCTCCTCTGTGCACCAGATGTGTGTGGCCTCACCACCGAAGAACTGTCACGTGACCGCCGCCGTCGCCCGCCCGTCCCCTCCACATCCTCTCAGATCAACACCGTAATGGGGAAGGCGCTAAAATCTGCCCACCGGCCCGCCAGCCGGTGTTTATGGGCGGTCGGGAGGCGGCTACGCCTGTCTGGCGTCCCGCGCAGAGGCTGCAGTCTATGGACAGCTGCCGGCGGTGCGCCCGACAACAATGAGTTGGCATGGCAACGCGCACGCGTAATTTAATCGCCGTCTGGCTCGGCCCAGTTGTGTACATTACGCGGTTGGGGAGGGGATGGGTGGGCCTGGTGAGCCGTTTTGAACGAGATCGGTGAACATGACGGAGACACGGGAGCTCGGGAGGAGCGCAGGATGTACAAGTGCGGTAACGTGGCAGTTGAGATATGTGGAAGCGCCGACCACACAGTGGTTCCCCACCCCAGGACCCATCCGGACTCAGCCACCATCGGATCGGACACCGATCCTGCCGACACTACACCAGACTCGCACGCCGTTGGCAACGACCACCCATGTGGTCAGTGTTCCTTCTACGTGGGAATGTCCGCAACGTTTCTTCGAAATTATCGCCAACGCGGTTCCAAGAAGGTTCGCATCACACCTCTGAGCGACGAATGTGTTATGCCGAAAAGATACATGGGCGGGAAGCTAGCCGACTGCCCTGCATCCTGCACTACTTGTCGAGACAAAGCCGGAATACGCCCCAAGAGCCGTACCGGAATCTCCGCCGACGCAAGCGCCGCAGACCATCTCCCAACGCACGTGCTGCAAACCAACTGCCAACGCACGCGCCGTAAACCAACTGCCAAGGCGCTCGGCGTCGGTATTTTATCTCGTGCCACTATCGACATGCACCATACAGTTCGGCACAATTACCCACAGACCGCTGCGAAACATTATGCAAATTAGGGTTACGCTGGCAGAGGCGTCAGCAGGCGGCGACGGAGGGCGGGAGGCACATGGATGACGACAGGACAACCAACACATGGAACACACGGACGGGAATGAGATACTTCACGCGAAAGGGACACAAGACAGCACACCAAGGCGGGACCACGACGAGAACCCCACGGCAGCAGCAGAACTGCTCGCGCCTCCGAACGGCGACCTCCTTTGTGCGGATCACTGACGCCGCCTCTGCCACTTCGCGCTGGACATGGCCCGCTGGACTCTCATTCAGCGCGCATAAATTCACAGCCCGCCTTTGTTAAATCCGAAATCAAATTAAATACAATGAAATATACTCCTTCGGCGTGCTTAATACGATTCAGGGCATGAATTTACGGCGGTCGTCGTTTTTTGCTCGGCTTTGGCGCGACAAAAACTGGAAGAATACCCAATAAAGACTATTCAGTCCAGTGCGCATGCGCGACCAACTGGAGCAATACGGGTCAGAATCGTGTCGCGGCGACACGTCGACCAATCGGACGCGAGGACGGCCGGCGCCGAATCGAGTCGGACAAAACCGTGCGGGCGCGCCCGGGAGGCGTCTGGCCGAGCCGCCGAGCGTCCCTGAAAGGCGGGCCGAGCGCAGCGGCCGCAGTGCATCTCTGCCGAGGAATCTCGGCCCCAATCGCAGACGCACTCACAAAGGACCAGCATTTTACGCTTTCTGAACAGCGAGCGGCGCTTCCGCGGCGGCGCGAAGATGTCGCTTGGGCGTCAATTTGCGCGGTATGACATGCGGGCTCTCCGCTGGATCTTGGGAGACGGAGAGCAGCGCGCAGTCAGAACAGAGAGCCGCACAGCCGGGGACGGAAGGGCATAACGATCTGGTGAGAAGTAATAAACACACAGGACACCGGAGGGGAGAAGAAATAAACATGCAGGAGACAGGGCATAATGATCTAGGGGAAAAATATACATACAGGAGACAGGAGGGCATAATGACATAGGTAGTAGAAATCAACATACCGGAGAGAGGGCATAATGACCCCGAAAGGAGAAATCGAGATACCAAGTAGCACAACAAAACGCAGCGAACGAGAAAGTGACAAGGATAAATATATCTACAAAATAACATGAAAAAGGAGGACAACGTTAAACATGAGGCTGTCAAAACAAAATGTGGCCAAAAAGCAGGGCGAGAGCGATGTATATGCATATGAATGTAAGGGAGGATAGTGAGGAGGTATAAACAGATAGAAAAACAGATAGGCGGAAGGCGCATGAGACAGAAGGGAGGAGAAAGAAGGAAAAACTAAAGATAATGGGAAGTGCTGAGATGGGAGAAGATGGAAAACGATGATGTAAAAAAATCAGAGGGATTGATTGATTATTTGGGTTTAAGGGCGCGCCGACTACTAGGTCATTTAGCGCCCATAAATTAAGAGGGAGGACAACAGTTTGACGGGAAGCTGGAGCTGGAGCTGGGGCTGGAGATGGAGCACCTGGGAGGTCCTCAGTAGCACGCTGTAGATCCAGGTAACTTGCACACCTAGCCATGCAGTGCACTTCATACGCGGGTAGCGACAAAGCACGGTTTGTCCGGCTGTTGACCAGTGGTATCCGGCTGTCGTCCTGCTGTTCGGCTGATGCTGCCCTCGTTAGTCAGTTATTTGTTTTACGAGCATTAGTCGGGGTTTTTATGCTGTTGCTGTCCGAAGACGAGTCTCATCACAGCCTCACGGGATGTGGCCACGGTGAGGTTTGGTGTCAATTCGTGTTGTCAGGTTGGTTGGTTATTGGAGTTTAGGGGCGCATCGTCTGCATCGGCCATGCGGCGCCCATTGTCAGGTCGTATCCGCGCGCGGGGCATCGCAGTGCCGGCGCGTCCATCACAGTTCCCGCACAGTGCCTCTGTCCCACCTCTGCCTCTGTCCTCTGTCCCACCTCCCTGCCTCTGTCCCACCTCTGCTCTGTCCCACCTCCCTCCCACCTCTGCCTCTGTCCCCCTCTGCCCCTTCCCACCTCTGCCTCTTCCCTCTGTCCCACCTCTGCCTCTGTCCTCTGTCCCACCTCTGCCTCTGTCCCACCTCTGCCTCTGTCCCACCTCTGCCTCTGTCCCACCTCTGCCTCTGTCCCACCTCTGCCTCTGTCCCACCTCTGCCTCTGTCCCACCTCTGCCTCTGTCCTCTGTCCCACCTCTGCCTCTGTCCCACCTCTGCCTCTGTCCCACCTCTGCCTCTGTCCTCTGTCCCACTGCTACCGCGCGCACAGTGCGGCCGCAACCAGGGCGCTCGGCAGACGAGCAAACCGACACTCGGCAAAGTTTCCCGCCACAAAGCGTGGCAACTTCTGGCGCCAAATCGAACACCTCCCGCCGTGCGTGCCGTCCCCCGATTGCTTAGGACATCCAGGTCATTTTGCGCCCATTCCGCCGTTCGTGCCGTCATGACATCATGTGACGCCACCTCCTGTCACGTCATATCCCGCCCGACACCACACCTGACCACATATTCCACCTGATACCACAGCTGACCACATATCCCGCCTGACACCACACCTGGCCACATATCCCACCTGATACCACACCTGGCCACATATCCCCCACCACACCTGACCACATATCCCACCTGACACCACACCTGGCCACATATCCCGCCTCACTACATATCCCGCCCAACACCACACCTGACCACATATCCCGCCTGACACCACACCTGACCACATATCCCGTCTCCCACCACACCTGACCACATACCCAGTCTCCCACCACACCTGACCACATATCCCGCCTGACACCACACCTGACCACATATCCCGCCTGACACCACACCTGACCACATATCCCGCCTGACACCACACCTGACCACATATCCCACACCACACCTGACCACATATCCCGTCTCCCACCACACCTGACCACATATCCCGCCTGACACCACACCTGACCACATATCCCGTCTCCCACCACACCTGACCACATACCCAGTCTCCCACCACACCTGACCACATACCCAGTCTCCCACCACACCTGACCACATATACCGTCTCCCACCACACCTGACCACACATTCCGTCTCCCACCACACCCACGGACGGATCAGAGCACCTTCCGCCACGCACGGCGGCCGCCCACGGGCACCACGATCAAATTACCTCCGTGCCGGTCCCAATCTCCCCTCCTGCGTCTGACAAGACCGGAGGCGACCGCCAGCCACGCGCCGGCATCTCCCCTCCGCCAGCCGCCGGTCCGGCAGGGGCCGAAAACCGGCAACCGGCATCGTGGGGGGGGGGGAGCCGCGGCCAACAGGTAGCACAAGTGACGTCGACCCCGGAAAGATGGGGGAGCGCCGGGAGGGGAGCGGGATTTAAAAAGGGTCACTGTGTCAGGCGGCGCTGAATGAGATCGTCCGAGAGGGTGGGGGACGGCCACCCGCGCCGGATTCCCCCTACATAACTGTAGCGGCGCGCGCCGCGCCCCGGCCGGCAAGGTCTCTGCCAAGGTTGATTGGGGACCGACGGACGGGGGTGCCAGGCTAATTGTTGTCAGATGATGCTGCGGCGGGCCGGCGGCCGGCGAACACGGGAGGCGCGAGGTGCGCCGCCCCGCCCCCGGCCCAGCGGCGCGCAGAGCGGCGCGTGGCCCGCGCCGGAAACGGGACCAGTCGCGTTACGTCAGGAGCCCGGGGCGGGACAGGTGCGATTTGGACAGCGTGGCGCGCGTACGTTGGGGAGCCCGCGCCGACGAACGTACACCGGTGATGCTGCCCAATATAGTGGGTGAACACGATATTTGATCTCCAGTTAGTTTGTTAGTCTATTGGGGTTTTCAGGGCGCAACGACTGCAGTGGTCATGCAGGCTGCAGTTATTTCATTGAAGCCTTCCGGACCGTGTTGGCGTTACGGCGTTGGCAGAATGCACTCTGAACAAGTGGATAATTGGCCGCAATACTGTAACAGAATATGACACATGAGTGGAGGTACCGGGGGTCATGGGATCTGGACTTCCTGCTGGCCGGTGGTGCTAAAATTGGGTCTGTGGCAGGCGATAGGAAGCATTGACCTAAAACAGATTATAGACCTAGAAACCTGCGTAGAGGTCCCGCGGGAAGAACAGAAGAGGAAAGGCGGACCATTTTGCACCAGAAGCTCAAATAGTCCGGTCTGAACCATGCGAGACCTGGTTGATTATTGGTTTTACGACACATCGACCGTCGAGTCATGTAGCGTCGCCAATCTCTCACGTCGATTGATCGCGGGCGAAGGGTAGCGACAGGCAAGACTCGAACCCACAACCATTCGATTATGAGACGAGCAACTTATCCCTAGACCACTCATCCCCAACCATGCGAGACCCACCGCCTAATGCATGAGCCATCGCAAGCGACGACGCGCCTTAAGTGCCAGCACCTTCAGGCCTCAACTGCCGGCCAGCCCTTCCCGACCGCGCCATCCGGTGCGCGGCTCGGTCACCACCTGCGCCAGTTCCGGACACGCCAGCTGAGTCATCGCCGCCCAGCGAGCGGCAGAGCCGGCGCACCTGGACCGCCGCCCAGCGAGCGGCAGAGCTGGTGCGCCTGGACCGCCGCCCAGCGAGCGGCAGAGCTGGCGCGCCTGGACCGCCGCCCAGCGAGCGGCAGAACTGGTGCGCCTGGACCGACCCCGCCTCCCGCCAGAACTGGCGCGCCTGGACCGACGCCCAGCGCCCGCCAGAACTGGCGCGCCTGGACCGCCGCCCAGCGAGCGGCAGAACTGGTGCGCCTGGACCGCCGCCCAGCGAGCGGCAGAACTGGCGCGCCTGGACCGCCGCCCAGCGACCGCCGAAGACGTGAGCCCAGCCATCGACCAGCCAGGCCGCCGCGTGCGCCACCGGCGTCTCAGAGCTGTGCTACCAACTGCTGGCGGTGGCGGCGCGGACGGTACTCAGCTGTGGGAGATGGCGTGCGCCACCAGCGTCTCAGAGCTGTGCTACCAACTGCTGGCGGTGGCGGCGCGGACGGTACTCAGCTGTGGGAGATGGCGTGCGCCACCAGCGTCTCAGAGCTGTGCTACCAACTGCTGGCGGTGGCGGCGCGGACGGTACTCGGCTGTGGGAGATGGCGTGCGCCACCAGCGTCTCAGAGCTGTGCTACCAACTGCTGGCGGTGGCGGCGCGGACGGTACTAGCTGGATGGGCGCCACCAGCGTCCAGACTGCGCTACCAACTGCTGGCGGTGGCGGCGCGGACGGTACTCGGCTGTGGGAGATGGCGTGCGCCGCCAGCGTCTCAGAGCTGTGCTGCCAACTGCTGGCGGTGGCGGCGCGGACGGTACTCAGCTGTGGGAGATGGCTGGCTCGTCGAGCGCAATTTGACGCAAACGGGTGGAAGCGTTCCGGCGGTTAATTAAGCTGCGGGTGCTTCACCTTGGCCTGGTTTTACTGCAACATCCAGGCGAGGATGTTGGCGGTGGCGGATTGGTGCTTCAGGACGAGCTAACTAGTTGGATCATTTTCAGCCCGTGGCCTTGGTGGATGTTCGGCTCTTTTACGATGCAGTCTCCATTGTGTGGCCATGGCTTCGCCAGCTTCTCACGTGGATTGTTCGCGGGCGGACTCGGAAACCCAGACAGTTGTGGATTGGACCCCGCGCGACCTGGCAATCACGACTGGAATGCTCGATCGGAAGTTCGACGGCCTAGAGTACTCTGAAGACGTTGGCCATTTTCACCTGTCAAAAAGACCCATCCTTATAGCGACAATTTCAAAGGGCACCATTGCTTTTGGCGAGTCTCAACACGTGCACTGTGAGGGGCACAAAATCAGGCCCCTTAGGAGATAAGCGGCTTCGCCTTCCTTCGGGGCGAGTGACTTTCACAGGCCTTCCATTTCATGTGTTAATACGGGACTATATACTTGGAACACATCGTTTATCGTAACAATATGTTTCCGGTACTCGACCAACCATCGACAGTTTTTGCCTTCAGCAATCGTAGCTGTGCTCGAGCAGCACCGAAAGCACGCACCTGTGCTAAGCGACACACCTGTCAGCATCGTTGCCGACGTTTGTGTTCGTTTTTTGGCGAAAACAGCCAGCCCGGTCGACGGGGCGAGAGCTTCGGCTTGTGAGGCGCGCCCAGCCGTAGCCGAGCTTGCTGACGGCGAATCGTCGCGTCGCGTGGTCTTCAGCAGTGCGCCGTAGATCGATGGGAACTACAATAGCCTTGCATGACGACAGTTTCGCGAGTTTGATGATCACCGCTGAAAGCGTCGCGTTTTAATGGTTCGGCTGGACGACGGCAATGCATGTATTGACTACGAAGCCCCCCCCTGCAGCATTGGGGAGGGGGACTTCGCAGCACTCCATTTTAGTTTGGTTGGTTATTTGGGCTTAACATTCCATTTCAAATCCAGAAAAGTGGGATACAAAATAAACCATTTGAGGGTGCATAGTTCACTCACAACAACATAACATCAAAATAACACCTCTGCATTGCCGAAAAATCGGCGTAAATAGACCCCAAAGATTCCATGTCGACAGGCAAACAAGAAAAATCACTTATTTTCCAATCATGAAGAGTGCAGTGGCAATGTGGTCCGGCACCACGGAAATTTTGCACACGTCGTGAAGTACATATGCCATGCGCGTTCTTGTTCGTGCGATGAGCCAGCGGCCGTGTTGCAGTACACTTTCGAGCGTCCATCCTCGATAGCTGATCCTCGGTGTCTTCTAGATCTAACAGAAGCGTGTAGAGTCGACCCTTCAACGCCAGAGAGCCACACTGCAGCTGCACGCACTGCCCCCTCCATCGATCACATAGGAGGCGGCCGCGTGAGAAACGTGCGTCGGCGCGGCAGACTGTTTACCGGAGAGCCGTGCGTGGCCGGGACACCTTCACCTCGACAACCTCCGAAACCACGCGGCAATTCGCTCTGCAGTTGACTCCATTACTGGTTTTTACGGCGCCGTGTGGTTGCGGTTCCGCGGCAAAAACCGAACAGCCCGGCTCCGACCGCCAGTCAAACACCGCCGGGGGCAGCTACCATCGCGCGCGCGCGCCCGACCTCAGCCCACCTCTCGCCACTCCGGGCGACCCCGCACGCGCCACACGTCCACCGCCGGTCAGTCTCCGCCTCCCGCCGCCGCCGGCCATCTGCGGCGACCCCGGCTGACCCCGGCCGACCTCCGGCGCGGCGGGGGTCAGAGGTGACGCGCGCCGCGGCAGGTGCTGCGGCGGCGGACGCTGCCGCCGCGCCGGATGTGAAGGAACACGCGCCTCGGGCCCGGCCGGCTGTCAACACGGGTCCGAGTCGCGCCGGGCTCGCCCGACGGCCGGGGGACAGACGCGCACGCGGGACGCCGGGCTCTGCCACGGCGGCCGGGGACAGACGCGCACGCGGGACGCCGGGCTCGCCCGACGGCCGGGGACAGACGCGCACGCGGGACGCCGGGCTCTGCCACGGCGGCCGGGGACAGACGCGCACGCGGGACGCCGGGCTCTGCCACGGCGGCCGGGGACAGACGCGCACGCGGGACGCCGGGCTCGCCCGACGGCCGGGGGACAGACGCGCACGCGGGACGCCGGGCTCGCCCGACGGCCGGGGGACAGACGCGCACGCGGGACGCCGGGCTCTGCCACGGCGGCCGGGGACAGACGCGCACGCGGGACGCCGGGCTCGCCCGACGGCCGGGGACAGACGCGCACGCGGGACGCCGGGCCTCCCGCGGCCGGGGACAGAGCGCACGCGGGACGCGGGCTGCCACGGCGGCCGGGGACAGACGCGCACGCGGGACGCCGGGCTCTTCGCCACGGCGAATTTACCTGTCGCGACCGTTCACTGTCACCGGTCTGATCCGCCCAGCCATTCGGCTGTTCGCTTATCGTGGGTACGCGGAGACCACATTAAGTTGGCGGGGGGGGAAGGGCGCGTGCGGTTTCCGGTGAGCTACCCCTCAGACTCGTGGCCGACGAAGAATGACAAGAAGGCAAAAGCAGGAGGCAGGCGTGTTCAGATAGTACTGTACACCGAGACCGCAAACAATTCTGAAACATTCCCCGCTTGTGCAGGTACAGTTTGTGTATGAACAACGCTGTGAAACCACATTTAAGGCAAGTCAGCTTTGCCGTCTCACCCTGCTACTTTCACCTATTCCATCCGGAAAAGCTCCTTTGCGTACAATTGTGCTTAGTCATCCTAATTTCCGGCTGTGGCCTCTCATTCGCCCAAGTCATAGAATGCGTATTGGCCTCCTGAAAACCTAGCGTTCCCGCCGAACATCGGTTCCAAGCATGGGTGTGTCACCTTATGAGCTTGGTTGGGAAGGGGAGGACAAATGACCTTGATTGTCAAAGCTTCCCCGAAAGCCAATTGTATCTAGTGTACGCCCATGGGCTCAATGGTTAAGCTTCAGTCTGATTGGGTGAGAGGGGATCGATGATTGCGGGGGCCAGTGCCCCCTCATCATACGCAAAATGACACTGGCTCCAAGAAAGGCACGGAACACGAACGGCACATTGACAAACGGGCCAGCAAATGCTCATGTAGCGACAAATAATATGTGTAAAGAGATGCCTAACAAGGTACCGTGTTAAAATCCGAAACTGTGCTAAGGCCTTGGGCAAACAAAGGATGTAATCGTGCACATCCCAAAGAATATGATTTCATAGGTGGTACCTCCACCTATGGCACATGGATTTATATTTCGCTGGAAGCAAGCTTCACGCATGGGCGATCAGTGCGAATATTCTCCCTATGAAATCAGTCAGGCTACACCTTAACGTTGAAAATGCCTGAAGGCGCGGAAGCGGTGGCGGTTCCCGGGCGTCATTCCCTGAACGACCGGACAAAGGCTCCGGGAGCCCAATGACCAGACGGAAAGCCCTACCCCAACGCCCGCCGCACTCGTCAATCCGCGGCTGCCAGACTGTCGGCGGCCACTGATCTGGCAACCGCGGATATTACCGAGCGTCCGCGGCGCCGGACGCCAGCGTGCTGCCAAATTGCGCACGCAACAGCGCTGCCAGACGGGCCGCGCACTCAAAGCGGGTCTGAGCCGCCACCTGCCGGCTCTCCATCATGGCGAGCCGGCGGCGACAGCCTCGAGCCTTTCCGGCCGCTCGAGAGGAAGGGGGATGGGGAGGGGGCGGCGCCTGTCCGCCCCACCGGTGCCCCAGATTTTGCCAGACGACGGACGTCGCGTCCGGCGTCTGTCGTCGGGGCCCGGCTGCGCCGCGTCGTCACAACCTCCGACACCACGAGCCGACGCGAGTAGGACTTCGGAACTTGTCCCCGCCCCTGCCGTCCGATATCTGCCCGAGGTGGTGGTTCACGATGCCGACTTGGGTTTTTTGTTGGGGAGATATGAGGTGGTGGTGGATTGGAGTTTAGGGGCGCGTCGACATCAAGGGTCACTTTGCGCCTGGGGAGATATGAGGGAATAAACATACGATAAAATGCTCCTGGTGGCACTGATGAACAGCAAAGTGGTAGAAGGATGGTCCATGGAGTCATTCGATTGCTAGATCAACGCTTCAATTGAACAATCATCTCTATTGCCGTCCAGTGAAAACGCCCTCTCCTATTGGGACGATCGGGAACGACCGGAATATCGTGAAATTCGTGACAACTCGGCCATACCGAGTCAGATCAGGAGTCAATTAGAGACCCACGGGTCACACTAGAGAATCCGTGGCACGAGCCAGACAGTGGAATTCGTGAACCACGGGCTAGACAAGGAGAGAATCCGTGACCCACGGGACAGACAAGATGAGCATCCGTGACCAACCGGACAGACCATATGATTCTTCGATTGGGAGGAGGTGCGGGCGGACGAATTGAAGGAGTGATCAAATTTCAAGCAGTAAAAATATTGAAATGATTTCAAACACATGGCCAGTTGAAATTTGCACTTTATTCGAGCCTGACAGAAGTCAGAGGAAGTGGTTGCGCGCTTCCCTAATTGCACTCCTTAAGCCACACCGAAAAGGTGAAATTCAAATGTCACCATGTGAGGACAGGCAGTGCGACCCTTCCAGAATAATTTTTACAGGTCTACCGCAAAACACGTGCATTGTGACGTACCCCTGATCGCTTCCAATTAATAATTTTCATCCCCACGTAACACAGACGGCCACAAAATCGCAGCACTCGACCGCAATCCCCCCGGCGTGAAAACACGCCGCCCGCCACAACGCTCGGTATTCCACACTCCCGTCCACGCACCAATTATCGCCCGATTGAATTCCTCGCCGAGTGCGGCGCGGCAAACGCGGCGCAAACAGTCGGCGCGCTGGCCGCCGGCCCGTCGCCGACCCGGCTCCCACGCACAAAGCGGATACGAGGCGGCGGACGCGTGGCCTTGACCCAGAAAGTTGCGGATCTTGACGTCCTCTCGACGCGCGCCGCCGGCGGCCCCGCAGGCAGGTCCTGTTGTTTTCCACCAGCGCGGGGTAACCGCGCAGCGGCGGCACGCACGCACGCACGCACGCACGCACACCGGGGGCGGGGGTCACCGTGGGACGGACCCTGACCGTGAAGCGCCTGGCGCGACCACGCGGGTTACACCGGTGTGCGGTGTGACCGCCGGCACGGCAAGGTAACGGGCAGAAGAGGTTAGGTAGTCACTTGGCGCTTCGACCAGACCTGATCATTTGCGCGGGTAAAGGAGGGGATCGAATTGTCCTTTCGGCAGGGGTGTTTTCCTTCCCGGTATTGAAAGGGGATTGGCACCAGAGCCGCCGCCCTGGTCAATCAACGGTGTGTCGTATAGCTCGTGCATCTGAAATGTCGTACAGCATCGAGTCATGGCTCGCCTCTGGATCGTAACAAGGACTGGAGGATCCGTGCGGAAAGCGGACTGGACTGGACTGGACTGGGATCGCAGAAGAGATAATGTTGAGAGGGTTCAGAATGTTTCGGAGGTGTGGGGATTAGATTATGGACCCAGATCCCCTCGTCGTCGTCGTCTGCATCCATGCCCTCTGTACTCCATGTCTCCATGGGGGCAAGGGACATGGGTCCGACGTCCTCAGCATCAAGGGGCTCCATGTCCGACGTCTTCAGCATCCATCCAGCTTGTCCTTGGGCTCAGTGTCGGCTATCGATACATACCGCGGGTGAAGCCTGTGTTGATACATGCGGCGGCCCTATCGCCCCCCCCCCCTCCCGCAGTATCGGCTCCCGCCTAGTGGGCGCGGCACCGCGGGACTATCCCCGAGCTGTGCCGCCAACGGTGAGCCAACGGCGCCTTCCCAGTGAACTGAGCCCGGACCTGTGGCACTGTCGGCGAGCCCACGGCGCCTTCCCAGTGAGCTGCCACTGAGCCCGGACCTGCAGTGCCGCTGGCGAGCCCGAGCCCCCGAGGCTCGGGCCGGCCACACGACAGCCGGCCGGTCAGCCGGCAGCCGCCGACAAACAGGAAATGACCGGTTGACCGTCGCGCCGCGTGGAGGAAGTGGCGTATTTTTTCCAGCCGCGCCGCATAATGAGCCGCGCGCCTAATGCGGCGCCGCCGAGATGAGGCACCTGCCGCCGACGCGCGTGACGCCGTAATCGCCCGCGCTGCGTCACGGCGCCGCTGCCGGACGCCTGACGTTACGCCCGTGACGCCAGGTCAACTGGGGGCCACCCTCACGGCGGTTCAGATGTCGGGAATCGGTTGGTTATTTGGGCTTCGGGCTCATCGACTGCGTTGGTCATACAGCGCCCCGCGGGAGGGCGGAGGATGTTCGGGGAATGTGTTCAGGGCAATACTAGGGTATGCTCGGGGTGTGCTTGGAATGGAGGTTGCGATTATTGGTAGTGGTGGTAGTGGTGGTGGTGGTGGTGTGGGGGTCGAATCCTGAAATCCCGCCGGTTGCCGAATTCGAACTCACGATCTTACCATCAAGAGTCGACTTGCCATCGCTACCCCAATTCCCTATAAGCGTATTTGTTTGCGTAGTGCAGTTGGGCACTGCACGAAACTAAAGTTGCACCAAACAATTACTTACAAAGTGCATATGAACGATTGGACATATTCACCCTTTTGATAGCAATCGCCGATAGCTCGCATCATTGACGTCGGACACCCACGCCGATACGAACCTGGACACACGTGCACACAACAACCATGGATGCTCCAGCAAGTGTACGGCGGCCGAAGACGACCCTGTAACCACCATGAACTGCCGACCAACACCGCTCTTCCCCGGGCTGACAGCGGTGTTTACAATCAGGGGCTATATAACCCCACCGGCTCTCTGGCTGTTCCACTACCAGTCGGCACAACCCCCTCCCCACCCGTCCAAGCTGTTTACACGAGCGGGCGCTGCCAAACTCGGAACTGAGAGACGCGGCCACCCGACATCGTTTGCCGGGGCAAGGCGGGGCAAGGCAAGGCAAGGCAAGGCAAGGCAAGGCAAGGCAAGGCAAGGCAAGGCAAGGCAAGGCAAGGCAAGGCAAGGCAAGGCAAGGCAGGGCAGGACAGGGCAGGGCAGGGCAGGGCAGGGCAAGGCAAGGCAAGGGCAAGGCAAGGCAGGGCAAGGCAAGGCAGGGCAGGCAAGGCAAGACAGGACAGGCAAGGCAGGACAGGACAGGGCAGGGCAGGGCAGGGCAGCAAGGCAAGGCAGGGCAGGGCAGGGCAGGGCAGGGCAGGGCAAGGCAGGGCAAGGCAGGGCAGGGCAGGGCAGGGCAGGGCAGGGCAGGGCAGGGCAGGGCAGGGCAAGGCAAGGCAAGGCAAGGCAGGGCAGGCAAGGGCAAGACAAGGCAAGGCAAGCAAGGCAAGGCAAGGCAAGGTAAGACGGGGCAGGGCAAGGTAAGGCATACAACGTCAAGCACTGACGGCTGCGCCCCAGTGACGGACGCGCCGACCGCGAACGGTCAGAAAGTCGCCGCCGGCTCGTCAGTGGGTCCGCCGGAGCGGCGGCTATTTTATAAGTGGCCGTTCGGTGTGGACGCGGTCATTTCCCGGCACCGCCCCGTGCACAATATACGGCCGCATCTGCGGTCGACGGCGGCGTTTTTCACCGCCATTGAGCACGGCCCGACCCGCCAGTCGTATTTCACCACTCATGAAAAATGATCTAATTTTGGCGGTCAGTTTTTGCCGACGCCGTCGGCGCGCCGGCGGTCGGGCAAAAAGCCGCCGCTCCGGCCGGCCAAAATCGCCACGTCCCAATCGGCACGCTGCCATTCCGCGTCACGTACTTTTGCGTGGAAACCGGCGAACTGCGCGACGCGGCTCAGGTTTCCGTGAGAACCGGCGGTACCGGGCGGCCGGCGGCGTCGCCGGCGCCCGCCAGCTGTTCGCCGGCGTATTACTGCCGCACGCAGGCCAGGCCGGCAGCTGTGCCCTTATTGTGCCCTTTAGGCTCCCGCCGCGTTGGCGGCGCTTTAAGTTGGCGGCGCGCCGCACGCGCACGCCCGGCCGGATGCGCTTGCAGGAGGACGGAGTCGATCACGCGCAGATGCGGCATGACGAGAAAGTGTCGATCGGCGCGTGCAAAAACCCGCTCCGATTCGCCAATTATCGCGTGGCGAAAGATAGATCTCTACTGGAAGCCGCCGTTAAAGGTCATTATTGTATGCAGGCGGCGTGACATATGAGCCTTACGGTCGACATTTCAGGAAGGTTGGACAGGACATGGAACAGAGAGAAAGAGAACTGGAGAGGAAATTGGGAGAGAGGAGCCGGCGTGCACGACACTGGTGAAAGGAAGCCGAGGAAACGGAGCCGAACCGAGCCCGGGCCGCGCACCACACGAATCTCTCGTTGACTTGGCGCTGCCCGTAGACATGTGCCCGTAGACAAATTGCGGATTGCAAATGCACAACATGACTGAAACAACGACCGATATTGTTTCACTAAACAAAGACATATATTATTGCACGATAACGCAAGGATATATCCACACACTGTTCACCTGGCAACATGACTAATGACCAATCCTCAACATTCGGTCGGGTGGTGAATTTTGTTTATATATTTGTAACGTCACAAATTTCATGTAACTTCATCCAAGAAAATATGGCACGTCCGCCTGGCACCTGGCACGTCCAATCCTCGTACAATGGAGAGGAAAAACGACGCACACAAGCAGACGCGGCTCGTCAACTACTGAACCTCTAAGGGCCCAGCGTTGTTGCATTCGCACACATTCACGGGAAAGCATCACCGCAACTATTTGCTGCTGAACGAAAAGGCCACCAGCGGAAACTAGGACGGAGAGATGACGCTACCAAGGCGTTACAAAGACGTCACACCCCTCTCCCACTCCCACACCATCCGCAAAAAAACAGACGTTCACATCTGGGGCCACTAGTCAAGGCAACGATTTCCCCGCAACTGAAAAACTCCCACCGACACCGAGTGTATCGTAGTCAGATGGCACTCAGCTTCCCACTGATCGGCGAATAGTTTGTTAGTTATTAAAACGTTTGCACTGCGGTGCTGTCAGGTACGTGTTTTTCCATTGCCACCATGCTATCATGCCACGCTTGTCTGTAATGAATCTCGGCCATGCGTGCCGTCGCGACCAAAAACATCAGAGATACTCGGGTATTTTCTGGCTTCCGTTCACATGCAGCCTTAAAGCTACGCTAAATGCTTTTTCTTCAGTTTTCTAAATATTCGGAGACATACCACTCGCGTGCCACCCCCCCCCCCTCCCTCACACGGGTGTGGGCGCAAAATAACACTGGCAGTCGACGCGCCCCTAAACGAAAATGTACCATCCCCCATATTCCGGTGGCAGAGCTGCGTGGTAGGAGGGTGCAGTGGCGTGGATCGGTACTCGCCGTCGAACCACCACCACCACCACCACTTCCATCACCAGCAGCAGTAGCAGCAACACCAGCACCGGCAGTGCCCGGGGCCGCAGCTGGCGCGGCGGCAGACCGACAGCCGGCCGCCGACGGACACCACGGCGGCCGGCGGCGAGCCGCACACACACAAGAGCGCCAGCGAGAGAGCGGCCGGAGAGCAGAGAGAGGCCGGGCGCGTCGGCCGGCCCGACCCCAGGGGCGATCATCGATCGCCGGCCCCAGACGACCGAGGGGAGAGCGCCGGCTACAGTCGAGCCTCGTCGGCACCGACGCGCCGCCGCCGCCGCGGATCTGTGCTGGACAGGGGTGCGCCTCCCGGGGAAGGCAGCAGGTACCGGCACGGACGGCTCCCCGCTGGATTAAAACGTCACAGAAGGGGAGCCGTGGCTATGATAGGGCCGGGACGGGACGGTGGCGGCGATCCACTTGTTCCCCTCTATCGACACGCGCCCTAGGACCCTGCACCGGACACGTGTCCGAGGGTGCACGTGCCACCAGCTGGGTCGCGTGACAATAGCCGCAATGAAATTAATGCATTCTTCTTTTCAGGACGTCGCTCATATGAACGTCACCGGTCACATGCATACTATATAGTGTTCTGCACGCTCGTTCCGGGAACGACCATAGGCGTACTTTACATTTCACAAATACTTACGCCCATGGACGGATTCGAGGGACAGAGATGGCGGCCGCTCCTGTTCCAGCCAAAATGGAGCTTCTCTCAGGATAATTATAGCACAATCTGCCACCACCACCACTGTAAAGTAGTTCCATAGCCTACATACACTACAGCAAGTCAGCAATACGGTAGACAACACTAAAATCCTGCATGGCTCTCAATACGACACTACAGCTGCCCCTGGTCAGACAACGGACAGCAGACAACAGACAACACCGAAGCAGTCCATATGGCGTCTACGGACACTACGGCCGTTTACAGTTATACGGAACTACAGCTACACACAGTACAGACACTTGCTACGTGCGACTATAGAACACTAAGCGGCCGAGGCCACATGGCGTCGCCTGCCTCTCAACCCCTGCGTTTTGTAGTGCTTGCCTCTCAAACCCGCGGGGAATCGCAAACCATATCTATACCTCTGGTCTCGGTTGGTTATTTGGGCTTTCGGGCGCATCGACTGCGTTGGTCATACACCGCCCATATACCTCTGGTCTACCAGACGCTCAATTTAACCATTGGCCTAACTGCACGAACTTATGTACACGATACCACAGCCGCCCACAGTACAAACAACGTCCGACGTCCCAGGTACGACACTACAGTCGCTCGTGGTCGGGCAGACGGCACTGAGCTCGTCCATATGACCTGATGCGACAGCACGGCCGTCTACAGTTCTCCGACAGACCATGCGGCGCCAGACAGTGCTGCTGCCGACACTACAGCCAGCTGATACTACAGCTAGCTGACACTGTGACCGGTCAACACAGTAGCCGAGCGACACTACAGCCGGCCAACACTACAGCCGAGCGACACTACAGCCAGCTGACACTACAGCCAGCTGATACTACAGCTAGCTGACATCACAGCCGCCTGACACTGCAGCCAGCTGAAACTACAGTCAGCTGACACTACAGCCAGCTGACACTACAGCCATGCAACACTACAGCCGGCTGACACTGCAGCCAGCTGACACTACAGCCGGCCAACACTACAGCCAGCTGACACTACAGCCGGCCAACACTGCAGCCAGCTGACACTACAGCCAGCTGACACTACAGCCAGCTGACACTACAGCCAGCTGACACTACAGCCAGCTGACACTACAGCCAGCTGACACTACAGCCAGCTGACACTACAGCCAGCTGACACTACAGCCAGCTGACACTACAGCCGGCCAACACTACAGCCAGCTGACACTACAGCCAGCTGACACTACAGCCAGCTGACACTACAGCCGGCCAATACTACACCCGCCTGACACTACAGCCGGCCAACACTACAGCCGCCTGATACTACAGCCGACCGAACAGCAGGCCAACACTACAGCCGATGGTCGTCGCGGGCGTCGACTGTAGGCGTGTCGGGCAATTGAAGGTTACGACGCGGGGAAAAAATAAATTGTGTCTGGCGTCGAACGCGACGCGTGCGCATGCGCAGACGGTCGCCGTCGACGGCGAGTAGCGCACAAACAATGAGGGGAGCCGGGGAGAAGGTCATCCCGGCGTCGGCGACGACCGCGGGGAGGAGTGGCCGACGGAGCCCCCTCCGGCCCCCCTCGGTCATTGGTAGACGCTGACGGATAGGGTGGGCGGATAGGCGGTTCAAGGTGTTTGAGTGAAAAAGAGCCCGGGGACATTTCGTGTCGATTGTGTGGAGAACAGAAAAAGGGAAAATGTTGTGAATTTGAAGCTCCGAACCATCTGCTTGACGCAACTTTGACGATAAACGTCTGGCGTACGCCGGACATGCTGGGCCCACGGTGTGTTGCGGTCCTCAATAACCGGATACTGGGCCCGGAACGTGTTGCGGTCCTCAATAACCGGATACTGGGCCCGGAACGTGTTGCGGTCCTCAATATTTGAAGTTCTCGACAGAAGTTGAGGAAGAGGCTGAGCATTTCGGCTGAGCTTGGGTGAGCTACAGCTGGAGGGCCAGCTGTCATTATATTCCCACCGAGCACAGTAGGGACAAACCACGGGCGCAGTCCGAAAAATGGCGTAATTTTATAAGTTATTATTTTGTCGTGAAACTCCAGTAGGGTAAACGGTGTTGTGTTAATGGTGTTGCCTCCATGGGCATCCGATAGATAAGGGACGGGGGCACCGCCCAGGTGGAGGCGGGATATCGCCCAAACCTCGTGAAACTAACATTATTCCTATGACATTACATGGAAAAATGGCCTAAAATATATCGCCCCTTCTGATCCAAAATCTGTGAGGAGGCTAACGATAGTCTTCACCAACGATTATGCAATACAGCGGGACAATATTGATAACTAGTCCTGTAGAAGAAAAAGAAAGAAAGCCAAGCGCATCCGAAACAATTAAAATAGGCGCAGATCATCCAACTTCAGCTCCACATTGGCCCCGCCCTCTCCACCGGCTGCCACGATGCCGCCAAGTTTTGGCGGAACAAGACTAATGGCCGCGGGCGATTACGTCGGCTCGTGCGACTCGAGCTGTGGAGCGCGTCGCACGAGCTCGAGCTCGTGCGACGCGCAATATTACGTCACTGGTGACGTCACAACAAGGCTGACGAAACTGCCCAACCTCTGGCTTTTTTGCGACGCATTCAATCGCTAGGTCATATAGCGTCGCGAATCTCTCACGCCGATTGGTCACGGGTGGACTCGGTAATGCCGCCAGTTGTCAGATTCGAACCCGCAACCCCAAGAGTCCGATACTACCAACTGAGCTAGAGCGGCCGCCACGCGCCCGGCCCCAGCTGCCGCGCCAAGTTCGGGCGGCAACTAGACCGGCGCGAGCAGGCAGCAATAGTCGGCGGAAAAGGCGCCAAGCGACAATCGGAATATAATTTCAGGTGAATTGTTGCCGTTGACGTGGTCGGAGTCGATGAGGGTGTGGCGGTGCGCAGATTCAGGAACAACGAATGGACGTACTTCGTTCCGCGTACTTCGTTACCTCCGTGGACTTTCACGAGATTTGCTGATGCACTTCATAGATGAACGCGTGGAGCAATAAACATCTAGTTGAATCATCTGCGAAACAGAGGACAGGAGAGGGGGGAGGAGGTGATGAGTCAGTCACACTACAGTCCCTTAACAGTACGAAGTATGCGCTTCCGCGTGTCCACCCGCTAGAACACAGCGGCATGTGCACATTTCGCGGTGGGCTAGGCATCATAGTACGCGATCACAAGGCGGTCAACTCGAACACACAATGTGTGTGTGCACTTGACCCTTATCGCTGCCCTTGACTCAGCCACACCTCGCCTACAACACGTTCACTACACCACATCGTCTTGATAACGCAACAACAAACGTGCGGGTATGAACACACACACAAGCCCACTGCACGGGCCGCTGCAACGGTCATTAGCCGCCGACAAAGCAAACACGCCGGCCGGCCGGTGACAGGCTCATTATGACGTCACCGCGCCGCCGCCGCCGCCGCCCAGTCGCCGTCGTCGGAGCCACACCGGCCAGCGCGCCGCGGCTCGCCGCCGGGCGGCAGAAGTGGCGCGGGGGCCGCGCCGCCCGGAGTGACTCATGGCCGCCGGTCGATATGGCCGCCGGCGAGAGACGGGAGACGGGGCGGAGACAGGAGAGGGGCGGCGGAGGAGAGCTGAGCGGCCGACCGCCGTTCTGCTGACCACGCACACCGGCGGCGGCGGCGGCGGCCAACGCCGGACCATGCATATTGCATGGCCGGAGAACAGCTGACCCAGCCGGTCGCTCCCCGCGCTATCTGGCCAAGAGCGAGCCGGAGTCGACCGGGAGCGGACCGGATCTGGCAACGAACGGACCGAGTCTGACGACGAGCGCACCGTATCCTGACCTCGAGCGGACTGGATCTGACCAAAGGCGGACCGGATCTGACCAAGAGCGGACCGGACCCAACCACGAGCTGACCGGATACACGTCGAGAATAGTCGCACGCGGGCACCTCAGCAGCGCAGAACAGAACTGCAAGAGGTCAGACGTCAGCACTTCTCACGGTGGCCAGCATTTAGTTCCTCCTAAGTAGCACATGTAGAATGACAGCGAATACTCCCGATGAGTTCAGGAGGGTCGTAAACCAGCTATTTGGGCTTTAGGGCGCATCGATAGTAAACCAGCTAGGCACTCCCAACATAACACAATACTCTCCTCGTCAGAATCCATAAGAATTCTCGGAAGAGAATGACCACTAAGCCAGAACACAATGGCACTTCGCTAACTAACGGGGCGCGATGTCCAGACACGCTACGGCGTAGCGGTACTTGGCGTCAACTTACTGATTAAACAACGAGGGAAGCGCACGACTGAGCCATCATAACTCAACGAAACGAGTCTCTGGTGTGATTCGTCGTCGTCGGGCACATACTCACCTTGAATTATCGCATCCACACATTTCAGAACACCCTTCATTTTTGGGGGGAAGGTGGGTGGGGGGGGGGGGGCAGTCGGACGGGAGCCAGACGGGGCAGGCCAAACTCCAGGCTCCGCGCACGGGAGCCAGTCTTCAGCCGCCACAGCCTCCCGGCCTCACAGCCTCCGGCAGTCACAGCCTCCTATGTCTGCTCCTGGCCGTCACAGCCTCCGGCAGTCACAGCCTCCAGCCGTCACAACCGCTAGCCGTCACAGCCTCCGGCCGTCACAGCCTCCAGCCGTCACAGCCTCCAGCCGTCACAGCCTCCAGCCGTCACAGCCTCCGGGCGTCACAGCCTCCGGCAGTCACAGCTTCCAACTTTCACAGCGTTCAGCTGTCACAGCGTCCGGCGGCGCCACACCAACAAAGAAGAAAAACGCCTCATCACTGATGGCGGGTTCAGCCGACGTGTCGGCGCCAAAGGTCCTGCCCACCCGGTGGGTGGGCGAGTCTCTGGATGTGCCTTAATGGACTGAAGCCGTGTTCGCCCGACGTTTCACACAAGCGTCCACAGAGCGTCCACAGAGCGTCCACAGGGCGTCCACAGAGCGTCCACAGGGCGTCCACAGAGCGTCCACAGGGCGTCCACAGAGCGTCCACAGAGCGTCCACAGAGCGTCCACAGAGCGTCCACAGGGCGTCCACAGGGCGTCCACAGGGCGTCCACAGAGCGTCCACAGAGCGTCCACAGGGTGGAGCACTGCAACCGTATATCTGTGTGGACATTGCGGGCTGACCGAACCACCGACCAAGTCGGTCATGTCTCCCCGATACCCGCACTCACCAAAACTGCTGGCAAACACAACTGGCGAAACAGACGTCACACGCGCCGACGTACGTCGCGAGGTAGTGCGTGCGGCTCAAAGCATGAACTGACGTCGTCCGACTGCAGCTGCTCCAGCGACACAGCTCGCCAACCACCCCGGCGTCCCGCCTCTCCCCCCCCACTCCCTCCACACCTCCGCCGCGCACGGATCGCCGGTGCCGTCCCGTCCGTCGACGCCGACGACGTTCGGCGAGCCTGCTGACCGGAGGCCGAACGGCGGGGTGGAGGTGGGGTGGAGGTGGGGGTGGGGGGCGGGGGGACAAAGCGGCGGCCGCCACTCGGCCGGCGGATGTCGTTCAGTCTCGGACAAAGGCCACGCGCGCACCGGGTCGGCTCGTTACGGCGCCTTTTTTCACCTGGTGCGGCCTCGTTACCGAGCCGAGCCGAGCCTGGTCAGGCTGTGGCCGGGCTGTGGCCGGGCTGTGGCCGGGCTGTGGCCGGGCTGTGGCCGGGCTGTGGTCAGACAGGGCCGGGCTGTGGCCGGGCTGTGGCCGGGCTGTGGCCGGGCTGTGGCCGGGCTGTGGCCGGGCTGTGGTCAGACTGGGCCGGGCTGTGGCCGGGCTGTGGCCGGGCTGTGGCCGGGCTGTGGTCAGACTGGGCCGGGCTGTGGCCGTGCTGTGGCCGGGCTGTGGCCGGGCTGTGGTCAGACTGGGCCGGGCTGTGGTCTGACTGGGGCCGGGCTGTGGCCGGGCCGTGGCCGGGCTGTGGCCGGGCTGTGGCCAGGCTGTGGCCAGGCTGTGGTCGGGCTGTGGCCGGGCTGTGGCCAGGCTGTGGCCGGGCTGTGGCCGGGCTGTGGCCGGGCTGTGGCCGGGCTGTGGTCAGACTGTGGCCGGGCTGTGGCCAGGCTGTGGCCGGGCTGTGGTCGGGCTGTGGTCGGGCTGTGGTCGGGCTGTGGTCGGGCTGTGGCCGGGCTGTGGCCGGGCTGTGGCCGGGCTGTGGCCGGGCTTGGCGGCTGTGGCCGGGCTGTGGTGTGGCCGGGCTGTGGCCGGGCTGTGGTCGGGCTGTGGCCGGGCTGTGGCCGGGCTGTGGCCGGGCTGGGCTGTGGCCGGGCCGTGGCCGGGCTGTGGCCGGGCTGTGGCCGGGCTGTGGCCGGGCTGTGGCCGGGCTGTGGTCAGACTGAGCCGGGCTGTGGCCGGGCTGTGGCCGGGCTGTGGCCGGGCTGTGGCCGGGCTGTGGCCGGGCTGTGGCCGGGCTGTGGCCGGGCTGCGGCCGGGCTGTGGTCGGGCTGTGGCGGCTGTGGGGCTGTGGCCAGGCTGTGCGCTGTGGCGGGCTGTGGTGTGGCCGGGCTGTGGTCAGACTGGACCAGGCTGTGGCCAGGCTGTGGCCAGGCTGTGGCCGGGCTGTGGCCGGGCTGTGGCCGGGCTGTGGCCAGGCTGTGGCCGGGCTGTGGCCGGGCTGTGGCCGGGCTGTGGCCGGGCTGTGGCCGGGCTGTGGCCGGGGCCGGGCTGTGGGCTGTGGCCGTGGCCTGTGGCCGGGATGTGGCGGGCTGTGGTCAGACTGAGCCGGGCTGTGGCCGGGCAGAGGTGACTAACATGAGTCCGGATGAACGGGCAGACGGGAGAGCGGCCAGACGAAAGAAACATGCAGCTTCGTGGCATGCTCCCGAGTATTAGAACCCCTCAGTCGCCACCTCTTACGGAGAGCTCTGGCGAGATTCAAACCGCGCTTGATGTAGCCAACAGTTATTTAGGGGGCGGCGATACACCAGCCGAGGGATGAGGGCATGCCTATATAAAGTATTCCGAAAGTTTGTAAAGTATTCCGAAAGTTTGTGAAAGCTTTTCTCGTCTGCCAAGAGCACAAGAGCCATTTTGAAGTCAATTTCTTCCATGCAACGCCCGTCTATACCTAAATCCATTGATAGAGTAAATGGTGATTGGCTCTTTGTAGTTGAAGGCGTATCGACCGAGTTGGTCGTATAGCGCTCATAGAGGGACAATGTTAAACTCGTCCAAAGCTGGGAGGACCGCCTCCCCGTCTGCCCCTCACCCCCAACCCCTCTGGTTCGTACGCCAACGTTTCCCATCGGCGCTCCTTGAAAACGTCGACAGAACAGCAAGTATTTTCATATTGGGATAAATGTGTCAAAACTCATATCGGGCCAAGTAATGGGACGAATTTCACCAGGTCTGCCAGAAAGTCCAGAAAGCCAGAACCCTGCACTGCCTCAATCTCCTGCCGCCCCGCCGCCAGTGATTCCTGACACGGCCGCCAGGTGGTTGCCAGTGCACGTCAGCTGAGCACACGTCAGTTGGCGGCATGACGCCCATAGAGCGCGGGTCAAAATAGTGGACAAAAACATTGGACGCAGTCGGGCGGCCAGCCAGCTGCCGCGCGTCGTCATGGCGACAACGACGTCGCGCCGCCGACGCCCACCCCCACCCCGGAACAGAGGACGATCGGAACTGGAGGACGATTGGAGCTGGAGAGGACGATCGGAACTGTAGAGGACGACCGGAACTAGAGAGGACGACCGGAACTAGAGAGGACGATCGGACCTGGGGAGGACGATCGGACCTGGGGAGGACGATCGGAACTGGAGAGGACGATTGGACCTGGAGGACGACCGGAACTAGAGAGGACGATCGGAACTGTAGAGGACGATCGGAACTGTAGAGGACGACCGGACCTGCAGAGGACGATCGGAACTGGAGAGGACGATCGGAACTGGAGAGGACGATCGAACTAGAGAGATCGGAACTGTAGAGGACGATCGGAACTGGAGAGGACGATCGGAACTGAAGGACGATCGAACGAGAAGATCGGAACTGGAAGGACGATCGAACTGAAGATGGGCTGAGAGGACAATTGGGGACGAGTGTGATTGTCCTTCCCAACGATGAAGAAAGCCAGGGAAAGGCATAACAGGGTAGACGACATGATTGGAAGGAATACAGTAGGAAAATGATTGAGAAGCAGATCTAACACAAAAATTGTAGGTAGCGTGACGGTAATTATAAGGTAAAGGTGTGCAAAGGGTGATTGGGGAAATGCGGGGGCTTGTGGAGAACACGATTAGGGGCGATAGAGAAGACGATTGGAAGACTGAAGAAATATTATGAGCTAGATAGAGGTGGTAGGCAGAGCTACGTAGGTAAATAACACCAATTTCCCTCTATTTTCTGGCGATCGGAAAAATAGACCTAGGGAGATGAAATGGAAAGGGCGGTACCTATTTGGAAAGTGGAGGAAGACATGTTGGAAGAGAAAAGTGATTGGGCCGGGTAAAGGGTTGCTTTGGAGAGAAATGCGCGTCGGAACATGATTGAAAAATTACGCATTGATGACTATGCTATTGAGTGTGGCAGTGAGTGAGAGATTGCATGACAAAGAGAAAGGAAGAAAAGAGGGGAAAGAGGAAAGAGGACCGAAGGATAGACAGAGCAAGAGAGCAAAAGAGAAAAGAGAGAGAGAGAGAGAGAGAGAGATGAGATACAAGAGAGAGAAGAGGAGAGAGGAGAGAGAGAAAAGAGAGAGAAGAGAGAAGAGAGAGAGAAAGAAAGAGAGAGAAGAGAGAAGAGAAGAGAGAGAGAGAGGAAAAGAGAGAAGAGAGAAGAGAAGAGAAGAGAAGAGAGAAGAGAGAAGAGAGAAGAGAGAAGAGATAAGGAAGAAGACAGAAGAGAGAAGAGAGAAGAGAGAAGAGAGAAGAGAGAAGAGAGAAGAGAGAAGAGAGAAGAGAGGAGAGAGAGAGAGAGAAGAGAGAAGAGAGAAGAGAGAAGAGAGAAGAGAGAGAGAGAGAGAGAGAAGAGAGAAGAGAGAAGAGAGAGAGAGAGAGAGAGAGAGAGGAGAGAGGAGAGAGGAGAGAGGAGAGAGGAGAGAGAGGAGAGAGAGAGAAGAGGAGAGAGGAGAGAGAGCAAGAGGGAGCGAGAATGGACCGCCAGTATCCTGTAATCAGCGACTGTGATCTACCCATGCGGCCGACGACTATCACGACAATATCGCATGGCATGGCCTCCCGCAGCGCTTCCAAACTGTTGCGATGAATGACATACTTCTGACAAAATGAAACGGGGAATCCGGATAATAAGGAGAGCACGGCTGCTTCGGGTGCCCGAACCAGTCCACAACACGACGGATCGGCATTCCAGAGTGGGCGACGGCGCAAGGCGCAGGCGCAGGCGGAGGCAGCCGGCTCCGCCACGGCTCTCGGAAATACTACCGCGTGAAATATAGCCGGTTGTTCGTCGGAAATGGTAGAGGTCGTGCTAATACCGCGAGATGCATGCACCGCCTGCATGCAAGGTCAGAGACGTACAATGGCCCGGGCCATTCCTGCGCGGGCCCAGCTGGTGTGCCGGGTCCCGTTTCGTGTCGGCTGTTGTTTCGATGTTCCGCCGGCCCCGGCAGCTGACTTGTTCCTCTGCGCAGTCGGTCGCCTATTCTGCTCGCCGCGGCAGCCGGCCGGCTCCCACGCAGATCCGGGCAGCTGCGCGGGCGTCCCGCGCAGCCGGCCAGCTGTTCCGTGAACGCGCCGTTCGCGGTAATCAACTCGGCGCGGCTGTGCCGGCGCAACAACTCACCATCAATGTCGCCGGCGCCCGCCGCCGACGCAGAGTTTCGCCGAACGGCGCCAGGCGTCGCCACCAGTGCTACCGCGAATCGCCCCGCGGTCCGCGGAGACCTCCGGTCGTGACCCCTGGCGCGACCTCGGCTGCCGGTGACGTGGCGGTAACCTTGGCGACTTGTGTGCGGAAAAATCGGCCGAACTCTGACGTCATCTCATCGGCAATCACTGACTGCGACGGCTGTGGTGAGGTCATCCGGGATGGGACATGGCTAGGGAAAGACCGACACCTCGAAATGGATCGTGTTCCTCCTGCCTATTAGCCATCCATTTACACCAGTGTCGTCTGATGTTGAATCTCCTACTGACGTGGACATATTAATTCGGTAGCAGTGTCATATTTCGCGTCCCTCAAACCCTACCCAGCCTCTCCCCGCTTTGCAGAATGCTGACTGGACTTACACTCGCCAGACGTGGTTTTATGACTAACTTCAGAAAACAGGTTCGGGCCCAGTGCAGACACCAGGGACACTGGGGGCATGTCCACGGCCCAATGGAAAAATGGGGCCCCTCTGATCGGGATGCGCTCTAGTGCATCCCCTCCCCTCCACACTGTCCAACAGATTTTCCGGCCGAAGGCATCCCTCCAGGAACTCCCACTATAGCACTCCTCCGAGCAAATGTCGCCCCTTCAGACAAGTGCCCCTCCCCCCCTCTCCCTGGGACAACTCCTGGGTCCACTCCTGGTCTCGACTGGACAGCAATGAACGGCGCAGTTGTGGATCCATGCGTCCCGGTCGGTGTGGTTAGTGGGTCCATAGCGATAATTGCTTGTCAAGAGAGACCATAGATGCAAAATAAGGGCCGAATTAGCGTTCCTAAACCCAACTGACTAGGAGCAACTTTCGAGGTCGCATTCTTATAATATGGATACTTTAACTTTGGAAAACTGCATTCTAGAGATGTTCCACAGACCTTGGGATTTCATGGATCCTCCAAAATAGACTGCACATGCTTAATGTGTCGTCCTCTCTTCTACATCCTACGACGGCGGGCTCTTTTCCTTCAGGTATTTTTTCACGATGCACCCAGCTACCTTGCCATGCAGTACCGCCAGTTTGTGAAGAAAAGTCGCTATTTTGTCGTGAAGTATCGCCAGTTTGCCAAGACAAATCGCTAGCTTGCCATTAAGTATCGCTACCTTGCCATGAAGTATCACTATTCTCCCACGCGAAATGGTTGCGAGGGGGAGCCGGAAGTCCGCCCAACCCGCAACCCTTCGATTAGGGGGCGGACCCCCGCCAGGAGATCCCCATGTGGTGGGATGAACACCACCAGCCCGCACCTCGACCTCCGCACGTGCACCTGCGGACGGCGGAGGTCGCGACCGCCCATCACAGGCGCGCGACAGCGGAACCCGCTGTCTTCTACATCACCACGACCAAGCGGGTGAGGTGACTCACACTCAGAGGAAACAGCTACATTACTCCGGGGCATGCCGTGGCCACGCGGCGCCCACGTTCCAGCTGCTCGTGAGGCGAAGCCGCCAAACGTCGCGTGAAAAGCGCGTGCGTGTCATCCATGGTTGGTTGGTTGATTATTTGGGCTTAGGGGCGCATCGACTGCTTCGGTCGTACAGCGCCCATGTCATCCATGGTGGTATGGTGTGAAGGGTGTGAAGATACTCTGTCCGTGAAGACGTGAGCGACGATGGCGTCAACGGCAAGATCACGTCTTGACGATACTGTGTAAAGGCAAAGTCATTGGGTGGTGATGCCTCGACAAATTAGTACAAGGCCTCATAATATATTATGAAAACACTTGAGGCCAAGCCAAATTGGCCGCGGGATTTTACAGTTCTAAACCAGCGGGTATGAGCAGCGGCGCAGTATTTCAGTACAGTACGCAGTATTTAATTTGGTTTGGCTTTGCACCTGGACGCAAAGTCCATCCAAATCTGCCTGACGTTAGGTGAGAGTGGTGGCGCCCCCTCCCCCCGGGGGCGACCTCAGAGCCGGGGCCGCCGGGTCGAAGCCCGGGTCGGAAATGCCGCGGAGTGATACCACGAACCGAGCGCGGCCAACCGAGAGCTGCCGAGGCGCCGTGAAGGACGTGATGGCGGGCAGTGCAGGCGAATGGAGGTCACAGGATGGATGGTGAGCGTGCAGCGATCGTGATCACCGGGCGGACGGAGAAATGCGCGACGGGAAGAGGAGAGAGTATGGCAAATATAACGGGTCAAGATATAGAGAAGGAGAGAAGTAAAGAAGAGAAGTAAAGAAGTAGAGGTAAAGAAGTAGGGAAGTAAAGAAGTAGAAGAAAGAGAGAGGGAGATAAAGAAAGAGAGGGAAAAAGTAAGAGGAAGATCTGGAACAGAGGGAGATGGAGAGGAGAGGGAAATTTGGCAGAAGTCCGGGAAGCAAATGGATGGGCTAGGAGCGGGAAAGAAAGAGGAAGGAGTGAAAATGGAAGGTCAGGAGAAGAGACGTAAATAGGGCGGGATAAAAGGAGAGGCCAGTGGGTGTGACGGAGTGGCCGAATGGTCCGCCACCCCTCCCACTTCTGAAGCGGTGTAGAAGTCACAAGTTTGGATAAATGAGTCTCGGAAGACCGTTCCCGGTGCACCCCAAGGACAGGACTCTCACATGCATCGATTGCTGACAACATGCTTACAACCAATACTCAGCTCGGAGTCGGATGAGATGCAGGTATCTTTCGTTCTCAATAGAGGGAAAGAGAAAGACAAATGAGGATACGCACAGTTCCAGGAGAGTGAAGGATCAAATCATAGGCGGAAAGAGAGGCGGACCATCGACATAAAAACTGCACTACCGAGGACTCTGAACACCGCCTGTATAAGCACATCCACGCCGAGCGTTCAGAGAAGCACACACACGCCGAGTACCAGCACGGGTATGCCGGCCGCACCAGGGCCTGCCCCTACGCTCTACAGCGGTGGCATACCGACCACACCGGCGCAGCATCGCAGAGCGACATCTTGCGACTATCGAGTCGCGCCCGAGGCTTCGGTTGGTTGGTTATTTGGGCTTAGGGGCGCATCGACTGCTTCGGTCATACAGCGCCCAGCACGAGGGCTTCGGCTCGGGGCGGCTGGTCGGCCATCGACGGGTCAGGGCGGGTCAGGGCGCGCCAACCGCACTGGCCAACACCACCCGACAAACGCCCTTCTAGAGAAATACAACGGCACCAACCAGTCGCTTGGCAATCCCGGCCGGCACCAACCAGTCGCTTCGTGCCGGCCGACGATTGCCGAGTCGCAGTCCAAGTCGACGAAACTCCTTTCCCCCCGCCCAGGAGCATGAATCAATTTGGGATTGTCACCGACTGTGGGCTACTGCCCCGGCCACCATGTCAGACGCAGTCCTGACGTCCTGCCGGAGGTCAGACGTGGTAGTCGTTGGTTTTACGACACGTCGACAGAGTCATATAGCGTCGCCAATCTCTCACGCCGATTGGTCGCGGGCGACGAGTAGCGACAAACGAGACTCGAACCCACAATCTTTCGATTGCAAAACGGGAAATTTACCCTTAGACTACTCATCCCCGGGGGTCAGGTGTGCCGCACCATCAGAGGGGGGGGGGGCGGGGCAGCCCCGTCCGCTGACCGTCTCGTGCAGGGGAAAGCGTGCCACTCGGCCGAGTGGCAGGCTTGCAGACGACCCGGCTGCTCCTGCAACGCGACGCGACTTCGCAAACGCGCGCGCCCGCCAGCCGCTTAACAAGCGGCCGCATTCGCCGCCGGAAATGCATCGCTCACCAACCAGGGTTGGCTATCTCTGCGCCAGTCTGCGTTATCTATATGTGCGCCAGTTTTCGTTGTCTGAGCGCCAGTCTGCGTTATCTATCTGTGCGCCAGTCTGCGTTATCTATCTGTGCGCCAGTTTGCGTTATCTAACTGAACGCCAGTCTGCGTTATCTATCTGCGCGACAGTCTGCGTCAGCTATCTGAGCGCCAGTTTGCGTCAGCTATCTGCGCGCCGCGGAAGCCGAGTAGGTCCGTGGCTGCCTCGGCCCGGCCGGGTACGGTATCCGCAGATGAATGGAGTGGTTAGGCCAATGGTCTAGACTTTCCGACGGCCAGACAACTGGCACAAACACGAGCTGCTGCAGCAGACCACGGCTTCCAGAATATGGCGCTACAAACATGGACCTGAACTGAACTTCGTCTGCACCATACGACGAACAAGGGCTTGATCTGAACTTCATCCGATTCACAGGACAACCTGTACGGCTGTTTGTAAACTGGCCAGGACGTTTGTCACCAGCTGTATGAAGACCTAACCTTCGCATTTACCCACGGAACGTGACGGCGTCAGTACCTGCGTTGCGGATTAGTTGTGTGTTTTCTGTATGCGTGCCGAAATACGCCTACGTATCTCTCAGCTGATTTTCCATCTTGTTTTCTCTCCGCCAAGGGACAGGGCAGGCGCCAGTCTAGGTCACTGCTCCCATGTCAGACAACCAATACTTGGATCACCGCCCCCGCATATTTCCGCTCCAATAACTGCTGCGCGAGCGATTAATTCGCGATTGGAAACGCAATGTCGCGAGGAAGTGATGTTCGAAGCGAGGCCGTTGCCTAATTTGCATCGTTGTGCGGTGATAATATGCAAACAGCGATGCCAACACCTCCCGCTCCCCAGAACAGCTAGCGCCTGCCAGGAACAACCAAAACCAACATGGAATCAGCTGGAATAGAGTACTACACGGAGCGGGCTTCGACATACTTTTGCTGATATGCATAGCGTCGTATCGCATGTCTGATGCGGTGCCTCGTCATACGAGGCACAATACACCATACAGCATATCTGCCTGACAAGAGGTGCCCCGTCATATATGGCAAACAACACACCATACAGCGTGTCTGCATGACAAGATGTGCCTCGTTATGCATGGCACTACACACCATACAACGTGTCTGTGTACATGGCACGACACACCATACAGCGTGTCTGTGTACATGGCACGACACACCATACAGCGTGTCTGTGTACATGGCACGACACATCATACAGCGTGTCTGTGTACATGGCACGACACACCATACAGCGTGTCTGTGTACATGGCACTACACACCACGCAGCGCGTTTTCCGTGTAACCGTGAGGTCACCGATTCAAATCTCGCTAGCTGCTTGCGGCTTAAGCTTCCCAGTGCGAACCCGGGAGTTGGAGAGCGGTGACGTTATAGTGTGGGGGAGCTGCACACTACGTAGCTGACTACGCCACGCCCTCCCAGACCCGCGTCACGACGCCTCGTGCCACGGCGTCTGCGTCGAGCCGCGCCGAGCACCTCACGACACGCGCCGTCACGCCGACCGTCACGACGCCGTGACCATGTCACCGTCACGCCTGGCGACTCGTGACATGGCGTCACGTCACTCTCGGCACCACCGCGCGGCACGAGACCGCAGCACGGTCCGTGTGACCCGCGTGACGTAACGAGGCTGGTGTAATGCACAGTCCACTTTAAGCAGGCATGGTTGGAGTCCGGTGGTTATTGGTTTTACGACACCTCGACCGTCCAGCCATGTAGCGTCGCAATCTCTCACGGGGATCGGTTGCGGGCGAAGAGTAGCTGGCGACAGGGGGGCGGGGTCGAACCCATAATCTTTAGATTGTGACACCTAGGACTATTCGTCCCTGATGGATGGAGTCTGGAAATTATTGGTAGAGCACTCAAACCACCCGGGACAACCAATCGTGCTTAGAGATGCACACTGATGCAGCGACATGCAAAGCAAAAGAACTTGCATGGCAGGGTATGGTACGGTGTGGTATGGCATGCTATCGGTAGCTAACTTGTGTGTGTGTGATTGTGGTTTTAGGGCGCATCGACCATGGTTGGTCATTTAGCGCCCACGGTAGCTAACTTGGTAGAGCGTCGGACTCCTGACCGCATGATTGTGGGTTCGAATCTCACAACCGACGGCATTTAACGAGTCCACCCGCGACCAATCGGCGTGAGAGGTTGGCCACGCTATATAACCTAGCGGTTGAATGCGTGGCAAGATAACCAGAGGTTCTTCTTCTATGGCATGACATGACATGGCATGGCCTCGCCTCCCCTTTCTCCTCTCTTCTCTCCCCAACTACGTGTCATCCGGGTGAGATTTTCAACATTCACAGAGAAACAAACACCGCCGACCGCGACCGGCGCGCCGGCTATTTTCCAAGGCATGACAACACTTCCGGCCATTTCCGGTCGGCCGCCGGAAGTCGCGCACTTCCGGTCGGGCCGGCGGCGCGGGCGGGCGCGGCGGCGGCGCTCCGTTTGAGCGGTTTCGCGCGGCACGAGCGGCCGCCCGGCATCGCCCCCTATCTGACCGCTGGCGTTATCGTCTCGTGACGGAAGCCGTCCGGCCGGCTCGTGCCGCCGCCGTCACGGACATCCCGTCACGACCTAACCCAGATACATCGCCAACGAGCGGCGGCCGCTTCGTTAGCTGGCATTCGGGCTGTCCGCCGCGCGGGGTCCGGCCGCCCGGCCCCACGCGGACCGTATCGCCCGGCGCATCCCGCCGCCCGCGATAAATTGTTAAGCGGCGACCGTGCAGGCTAATTGGCCTCCCCTGCCTTGACCTTGACTTTGAGCGGCCCAGTGCACCTGGGACCGGCCGTCGCGCCCTCCCCCGACTCACTTCTACACACACGCGCGCGCGCGCGCACGAGCGGGGAACTGGGTCTCTGGGGTGGCGGCGGCGGCGGCGGCGGCGGCGGCGGTGTCTTCGTCGCCCGGACGCGGGCCACACAACAGTGAGGCTGGTGGCCGATTTATTGCTGGGGTGAGCCGGTCTAGACGTCGGGTCGCCGACTCCGCCGGTTGGTTGTTGGTCCGCGCGGTGTGTTGACAAGGTCGCCCGGATAGAAAGGGAGGGGAGACGGGGAAGAGTTCCGGGACGACGGAGAGGGCAGCCAGTCGCCGAGATGACGACACGAGAACCACCTGGGATGTCGTTAAGAGCCTCGGGTCCTTCGCGACGGGCCGAGCTGCTCACTGCACGGGGCAGTCACACTGTGCTGCCAAAGGATCAGTGTGACGTCAGTGTGACGTCACAGAGGGGAGCGGGAAGTGAGCGCCGTGGGCGAGACTCAGATTACCAACCGTTCGACGACAGGTCAAGCGCCAGCCACCACGCCAGTGCGATCTTCGACGCGACCGTCTTTGCTCCGATGTGTCAACACCGTATGTCACGTGGCTTTCTTGGCACACCTTTTCCTCATCACCACATGCTCATCGCTACTACGCGTGCCTCATACGTGCGCGTGCTGCTGGCAGTCCCATTTTCTCCTTAACGATCTTCCCTGACTCTGGCTCACCAGATCACTCGCCTGCTCTCGTATCGTTCCAAGCTTCTTCACCGAAGTAGTGTTTTCTTGGCACGGCCGCATAATTTGGACACTGATGAAGACCATTCTGGCCGTCCCACAATCATTGATTGGATTCGCCTCCGACTACCACAGACCAGTACAGGCACCGGCCGTTCTACAACCAACTGGCGCAGGCACCGGCCGTTCTACAACCAACTGGCGCAGGCACCGGCCGTCCCCCAACCAACTGGCGCAGGCACCGGCCGTTCTACAACCAACTGGCGCAGGCACCGGCCGTTCTACAACCAACTGGCGCAGGCACCGGCCGTTCCAACCAACTGGCGCAGGCACCGGCCGTCCCCACACTGGGAGGCAGTACAGGCCTAAACTGGCGCAGGCACGGCTCTAGCGTTACTGGCAGGCCGGCTTCTACACCAACTCGCTCCCCAACTGGCGCAGGCACCGGCCGTCCCCCAACCAACTGGCGCAGGCACCGGCCGTTCTACAACCAACTGGCGCAGGCACCGGCCGTCCCCCAACCAACTGGCGCAGGCACCGGCCGTTCTACAACCAACTGGCGCAGGCACCGGCCGTTCTACAACCAATGCGCAGGCACGGCCGTCCCAACCAACTGGCGCAGGCACCGGCCGTCCCCCAACCAACTGGCGCCGGCGGAAGCTTCACCACCGGACACCATGCGTCCTAGATACAACGTACACGGTTTCGTACCGCCGTGCATGGTTTGCGGACGTTTACGTACAACGTGGTACAGTTCCAATCACACATTACCCCGCGCTGCCTGTCCATAGACCAGCATCCGGTGGCAGAAGTTTCGCAGCCATCACCGAGAGTCGAACCCTCCGCACCCCGATCCCAACTCAACGGCTATCATTCGCATCAACATTCTGTTTCTGTGCGCGGTCTAAATCTGGGGAATTATATGAGAAGATTGATGAGCAAAACAACGACGTCGGACGCAGTTCTTGGATGGCCGACGCGCATTACTAACATCGCCACAAAACAATCATTAGCGCAAAACTTCCTTTCAGTTCTGCCTTTAAAGATATCCCTTAAGCTAGTCGTTGCGCAGTCCCCGGGCCGGGTTACGGTAACCTTTGTTCTCACGCAGGCAGAGGACATCGCTGGCAGTTGTCACCGGTTGCGAGTGGGTGACAGTCCACGTCACACCGGAACAAAACCTCCCACAAAAACAAGGCCGTAGTAAACGGCAGACCGCCAACGGCGTCGGCCGCCGAGAACGCGTGGCTCTGCCAGAGACTGACGTGACACTGCCGGGGACTGACGCTGCACTGACACAGGCTGCGTGACACTGACACAGCCAGAGGCTGACGTGACACTGCCGGAGAATGACGCTGCACTGACACATGCTGCGTGACACTGCCAGAGACTGAGGTGGCTTTGCCAGAGAATGACGCGACACTGACACAGCCAGAGGCTGACATGACACTGCTAGAAACTGACGTGGCACTGTCAGAGACTGGCGTGACACGCAACCATCAGCTACCAATAACAAATGCCGGTGGCTTCAAAGAACATTCGTACCTGCATAGAACGCTGGCACCATCAACCGCCGCCGACACCTTTACAGATATAAAACAAGCATCCACCAGAGGAGCATACATGTGCGCCTATTTTCGAAGTAATTCTTTACGCCAATTAGCCCCTGGAGACGTCTTTCTAGAACTGTGCAGCTGACAATACGGGAGAGCGAAAAAAATGAGAAAAAATCCGAGTGGACATCTCACGAGAATACGTGCAGGGACTCGACGGGTCGCAACAGCTGCACACATCCGAATTTGTGCGGATCCGGAGCCCGCACGACCGTCCCAGCGGCATGGAAACGATGTCAAATGTGTCTGACGTGTCCGGCCACGCCTGCAGATGCCGGCAGATGCCGACATATGCCGGAAGATGCCGACGGTCTAGCTGGGTCTTCAGGGTCGGCGGGCGCGCGGTGATTCGGCGCGAGGCGAGACGCACTTACCGTTATGTCCGTCTGGCCGACACTGGCGCGTCATAAATCGCAGCCACCGCACAAGTCACAGTCATCAGCGTCACCAGACGACAGTCATCAGCTTCACCAGACGACAGTCATCAGCTAGGATCTAGGGTCATTTTGCGCTAGCTAGGGTCCTCGTCGACATCTAGGGTCATTTTGCGCAAGTAGACGTCAAATCTGAGAACGAACTATAAGTGACTGTCGGATCTGCTCCAGAATAAAACTAGTATTAGCCACGTATACAGCAGCGTGTTAATGACCGACGAAACCCACTGCAAATTTAACCTGGAAGAGAAATTTAAAAACTCCCAAGTGAATGTCAGGCTCGTCCCCTAATACTTCCCAAAGCGAGACATAGGAACGTCCAAAAGTGACGTTTCCGTTCAGAGGCAAGCAGGGGACATGAAATGAATGTGTCGCACAGACATCGGTGTGGTGCACCTTGGGCACAGCGGCGTCTCGCCACCACCTAGAAGACACCGGTGTGTCGCATAGGTATGTCCCACGCGCAGACGACACAGATAAACCTCGTACCGTCTGTCTCGCGGCGAGGATGAAGCCCAGTCGCCAATACGGGGCCTCAGTCTTCAGCTTACATACCGGACACAGACAGACAGACAGACAGACAGACATACAGACATACAGACATAGACATACAGACATATATAGACACATACAGGCAGACAGACAGGGAGACAGACAGACAGACAGACAGACAGACAGACAGACAGACAGACAGACAACAACAGACAGACAGACAGACAGACAGACAGACAGAGCTACAAAGACAGTCAATACAGACACAGACAGACACACAACAAAGACAAACATTGTCAACCACAGGAAACATCAAAAGAACAGGACTTCGACAAAAGCAATGACAGGCAGGGGCCAGCTCAGGACAGCGAACACCCTTGTCGAGACACCGAACAGACAGACAGAGACAGAGACAGAGACAGACAGACAGAGACGGACAGACACGTGTGACAAGCGCGGCGGAGCTGAGCACGCGCGAGCCGCAGGGGGAGCGGCACTCACCTTCTTCTCGACCAGCTTCTCGCAGCGGCGCATCTTGCAGATCTGGTGACTGCGCTCGTTCTTGCAGGGCGCGCACGAGCCGCAGTTCTCCTTGGTCTGGCAGCCGGAGCATTCGCCGCAGCGCTTCCGCTTCTTCTTGGGCGGCTTCTCCATGCCGCCGGCCGACGAGGCCGGCTCGACCGGGTGCGCCAGCGGCGCCGAGAAGGCCGGCTTCACGTCCAGCAGGTCGCTGGAGGTGACCGAGCTGACCTGCGCCGACGACTCCGTCTTGGGCGAGTCGACGTCGCGCTTGCCGGCCGGCTCGCAGGCCGGCTCGCAGGGCCGCTTGACGCCGCGCTTGCCGGCCGGCTCGAGCTGGGTCAGCACGGGCGGCTCGTGCGCGCCGGCGAGCGCGAACTGGCGCGGCGAGGCGGCCGGCCGCGGCGCGCCGAACACGCCGCCGCCCGGCGGCTCGCCGACGGCCGGCGTCGGGCCCGACGCGTAGGCCGCCGCCGCGTCCAGCCGGCGCTCGTCGAAGGCGTCGAGCTCGCGCGCGGCCGCGAACTGGCCGCTCGACTGCTGGATGGTGGCGAAGCCGGGCAGCGGCGAGCCGCCCGGCGGCGGCGGCGACGCGAAGCCGTAGCCGTAGGCCAGCTGGTGGCCGGGGTCGGGCCGGTCCGACGACTCCCAGGGCCGGTAGGCGCCGCCCGAGTCGCCGCCCTCCAGCGGCCGGTGGTCCATCAGCCGCGACGGCAGGCCCTCCGAGAACAGGCCGTCCGGGTCGACGCTGCCGCCGCCGAAGTTGTCGAACACCTGTGCGGCGAGGGGTCGGTTGGCTGGCGGTTTTACGACATTAGCATTATGTTGCATTATGCGTTAGCATAATGCGTTAGCATTATGTTGTATTATGTATTATGTTGCATTATGTTGTATTATGCGTTAGCATTATGTTGCATTATGCGTTAGCGTTAGCATTATGTTGATGTTGACGCTAGCTCGGATTGGTTGGTTGGTTATTGGTTTTACGACACATCGACCGTTGAGTCATGTTACGTCGCCAATCTCTCGCGCCGATTGGTCGCGGGCGAAGAGTAGCGACAGGTGAGGCTCGAACCCACAACCTTTCGATTGTGAGACGGGCAACTCACCCCTAGACCACTCGTCCTCCTGCGCGGCGAGGGTGGTCGAGAGGTTAAGTTGAGTTTGCTGGGCTCTGGGTACCAAAGGTCCTGGGTCCAACGCTCACACCGCTCGGGCATTTCCCAAGCCAGCGGCCCATCGGCGAAACAGCGTGGGCGGTGCCATTAGCCGTGAACGTGCATAAAGTACGTCGTAAACCACCCAATAAACAAACAATTGTCGAGAACTCGCGCGACAAGGGCGACGGTCTCGGTTGATTGGTTGGGGTTCTAGGTTATGGCCGCTGTTGTTACAGAAGTCGATGCTGTTACACGAGTTGCTGTTGTTAACGGAGTAGGTACAGCAGCATTGGTTCAACGCTCCGGTTTTCGGAATTACCGGTGTTGCATGTTCACAGGTCACGCCCATACAATAAACAGTGTGCCCTGAAGCAGTAGGGTTCCCAACAGAACTCTGGTGCAGCCCGCGATCGGCGCGGGAACACTTCACTTCCGTGGGGATGGGATATGCGACTTAAAACACGGGGATGTTGCGTGGCGCTGTTGCATCATGTTCTGATCTGCGTTTCACTGACATTACAGGTGCATGAGCCTCCAGTTACGGTTTTTGAGGCTGTGGTACGCAGTTACGCAGCAGCCTCCAGGGGCATGGTGTCCAGACGGTGCTGAAGCGAGCTTCGGTGACTGCTGTGTGGGCTGCTATAGATGGTGTTAGCATTTAACCTCACAATTCAGTGCCTAAGTGAAATAAGGTGATATTTTCTACACTTCGAAGGGACGGTGAGCCCAGCACACAGCACAGCTTAACTAACCGATCTGCATCAGAGTTATTCTCTTACTTTTCTAATTTTCTCTAATTTTTTAAATTATAAACTAAATTATAAATATAAATGTCTTATTGTACCCATCAGCCCGAACGACCTACTGCGGTTGACGGTACACGCGACAAATCAATCAACGCTGATGGATTGATTGATCGATCAATCAATGCTTGATGATGAAAATCGATGTTCGATGATCGTGTGTTAGATGACGACAATAAGTGGGCTCGATGTGATCTCTTTCAATAATATCGCGAACATCTACCATATAGGCACCAGGTACCATGTAAGTTTCCAGGATGAACATGGGACGACCATTGCCTGCCCATATTCGTATAAACTCGAGAAGAAATCCTCGGTAATTCGCATACGCGATTTGTGGAGCCAAATTCCGGCAATAAGCTTATCGGGAAAGACGTTTTACGTGTATGATTCACCGTGGCATAAAATAATTACGTTCTACCGTTCACAATTTTGATCACTTCCAACTTGTCTTTAAAGGATTACTTCACTTACCCGTCCGTTTCTACGTCCGCCAGCCTTTTTCGATTCCCTGTCAACTTTTTCACGAAAACGTTCGTTCAGCAACAGCAGACAAGAGTTGATCAGTTCTCTAAACAGTTGGGTGCAGCCCATCGCTCGAAAACGTTCGTTCAGCAAAGCAGAAAGAGTTGTCAGTTCTCTAAACAGTGGGTCAGGTCATCGCTCAAAAGTTTCAGCAACAGCAACAGTTATTTTTGGGTTTAGGGCGCATCAATAAAAACATTCTGTGCAGGCCACCGCTCGACTGACCTGGAACGCCATGTCCGGCGGCACTGGGGTGTCCGGAACCCCGGCACTCCGCTCGTCGTCCGCAAGACGACCGGTGTCGTTCATAGCACTCCGGCACTCATCTGCGGACACGGACACGTTGTCACCACGCGCTCAAGGTCAAGGTCGCGCGCGTCACCACACTCAAGGCGGCTCACCAGCAGCGTGGGGACTACAGCGTTAGTTAGCTATTGGTTTTACGACACATCGACCGCTGAGTCATGTAGCGTCGCCAATCTCTCACGCCTATTGGTCGCGGGCGAAGAGTAGCGACAGGTGAGACTCGAACCCACAACCTCTCTTGTGAGACGAGCAACTTACCCCTAGGCTACTCGTCCCCGGGACTACAGCGTACGTGGGGCGTCCGGACACTTCTCTGTCACAGTCACCACTAACCTATATTTTTTATAGCCTATAGCCCAGGGAGTCGGGACACTTCTCAGTCACACTCCTAAGATCACCACTACTATAGCCTATGCAGGGAGTCGGGACACTTCTCTGTCACAGTTACCACCACTGTAGCCTATGCAGGGAGTCGGGACACTTCTCTGTCACAGTCACCACCACATAGCCTATGGTCCTTACCACCACTATAGCCTATGCAGGGAGTCGGGACACTTCTCTGTCACAGTCACCACTACTATAGCCTATGCAGGGAGTCGGGACACCTCTCTGTCAGTCACCACTACTATAGCCTATGCAGGGAGTCGGGACACTTCTCTGTCACAGTTACCACCACTGTAGCCTATGAAGGGAGTCGGGACACTTCTCTGTCACAGTCACCACCACTGTAGCCTATGCAGGGAGTCGGGACACTTCTCTGTCACAGTTACCACCACTGTAGCCTATGCAGGGAGTCGGGACACTTCTCTGTCACAGTCACCACCACTGTAGCCTATGCAGGGAGTCGGGACACTTCTCTGTCACAGTTACCACCACTATAGCCTATGAAGGGAGTCGGGACACCTCTCTGTCAGTCACCACCACTATAGCCTATGAAGGGAGTCGGGACACTTCTCTGCCAGTCACCACTACTATAGGCTATGCAGGGAGTCGGGACACCTCTCTGCCAGCCACCACGTCAGCGTGCATTGGGAGTCCGGATACTCTTCGGCCGGTCACGACTACAGCGTATGTAGGGAGTCGGACAGCACTTTGTTACAGTTACCATTGCAGCGTACGCAGGGAGTCAGGACACCTCCCTGCCACAGTCGCCACTGCAGCGTACGTGGCGAGTCGGGCACTTCTCTGCGTACGTGGGAAGTCGGTACGAGGTCGAGGTCGCAGACGTGCAAGGTGTCGAGGTTGGAGGTGTCCGGCCGCTGTCGGCCAGATTTCCGCCGCCAGCGCGACCACGCACCGAGTCGAATAGGCACTGTCTACTACAGAGTACTCACACCACCCCCGGCCGGCGCACAATCTGGCGTCCAGTCAGCTCCAGGAGAGAGGCCCGCCAAATTAAATGCCCCATCCACCGACGCGGTATTATGTCGCCGTTGTCGGCGACGATACCCCGAGAGATTGAACACCTCATCCCCGGTGGGAATGACTGGATAAGGCTCTTGTTCCTTGTTGTTACGTACACGGCGAAGTATTGATATCGGGCATCAAACCAGGGATCTCGGCACGTGCGACTCTGTGGCCTGTTTATGCTCTCCCCGTCTAGATGTTTGGAGTGGTCCCAACAACACCACCCTCTTCACATCCAGCTGCAGTAGGAAAGAAAGGTGGCAAAATGTCGTGCCCGAGCAAGGGATATTATTAGAGGTGGCGAAAACTTGGAATTTTGGGATCATTGTCCGGTTCATACCGGTTAAGACGAACGGAATTCGGGTCGAAAGACCAGCTCTTTAAATACCTTTCAAAAGTAATATTTGTAAGCAGTGGCATTTTCTGCTTAATTAAGGTCAAACGACCAGTTTACAACTTGGAAAGCCCCGTTCACTCCCAGAACATCGATTGCGCACGACGCCGACCTCCGACCTCTATCCGCTCGGAGCAATCCGACGCGGTCGACTGGATGGTCGGTGACGTCACCACTGGTCAGGCTGTCGCCTTGGCAACAACTCGACGGCGGCGTGCGAAAAATGTAAATGCCGGCGGCGCACGGAAACCGTCCATCAGCCAATCAGAGCCAACGAGCGGCGCTCGGGGCAACGTTAATCAATGTCTGGGCAGAGCGGGAGCACTGAGGGAGAGGAGAGGCGACGCCGAGAAGAAACGGCGCACACCGCACCGAAGACTTGGGGTTTAGGGGCGCATTGACTGCATCGGTCATGCAGTAGCGAAGGACTGGGAATTGGCTGAAAGGGGGGGGGGTGAGAGAAATCGCCTACCTCGCATGATTCTTTCTGCATGCATGCTTAATAAGTACTCATCAGACTACACTCAACCAATTTCCTTCTCTTAAGCTGATAGTAAGAAAATCCTTGGGTTAATTAGAGGCGAAGATTATGTTCAAATGGACACAGGTCAGGTCAGAACGGAGCAGGGCGGTCTGCGGAGCATTCACCATGTAGACATTGCATGGAAGGAATCTACTTTAAAATGGCTCTACCCCTTCAACTTTTACAGTTCCTGTGCCACTGACATTCATTACTAACACACGCGTCGTCCCCTTCCCCTGCCCTTCATTAATCGATGTCATAAGCCGCCAGGAGACCCACCGATCACAGCATGGGCTCACCAACGTGGCGCGTGCGGCCGACCAGCCAGGACGGAGACCTCGCATGCGAAAATGACGGAACGACCAGGCACAAGTGGAATATACCCCGGCTGTGGCCGATATACCCAGGATCAGGATCAGGAGATGGTGGTGGTGGTTATTGGTTTTACGACACCTCGACCGTTCAGTCATGTAGCGTCGTAAATCTCTCACGCCGATTGGTTGCGGGCGAAGAGTAGCGACAGGTGGGACTCGAACCCACAATATCTCGATTGTGAGACGGGCAAGTTGTCCCCAGCTAGACGGGGGTCCCCTAACTTGAGACGGGTAACTTGTCCCCTCTGAGCTACTCGTCCCCAAGATCAGGAGATGCAACACGGTGACGAGACACACCACAAACCAACGGATCGCTGACGAACAGGCGTCGAGGTTCGCAGGTGTCTGAGCGCAGCAGCGGGCGCACGCGTAAACGGAAACCAACGGAGACCAGCCGGTCGGCCTGCTGCCCCCGCGCCTCGGCGGCTGCTCCAGCCGCCGGCCGGGGCCCGCGCGCCACAAAAAGCGTGCTTCCGGCGCGGCGGCGAAGGTGGCGCGTCATCGCGCATCTGGTGCGCAACATCCGCCGCCATCCCCTGTCCCTCCCCCGCTACCGCCAGGCAGCTACAGCATGCTTTGCCACCAGGCAGTGTCCCTTGCTTGGGCCGGAGTCGCATCGAGTACAAGGCGGCGCAAATGATCTTTATGGTCGTCTCTAAATATCTCGTCTCTACATGCCACTCTTCCCGCATCGACCGTGAGGTCATGTCGCGGCCGAAACTGGCGCCGAGATGTGGCCAAGTTGAGCTGCGGTGCAGCAACACCGAACAAGGGCTCGAGTGCCGCCTGCCCAAGCGCTTGAAAAAGCGACACAGGAAGTCGCACATGTGGCCGCCTTGTCGCCGGCCAGCTGGCAATTACAAGACGAGAGCGAATCATTCACGTGTGTTCCGAGCGACGGGACCAGTGGTAGCCATCTCATATACCACTGGCCTTGCTACCGTCTGACATCACACGTCTGACGCAGCCATTACGTGCAGGGGCGGCACCAGGAACTTCGATTCGGGGGGTCGCACTCATGGATGGACGCCGCTGATTGACAATCTTTGAAGGCGGTTCGCACGAGTGCTCCCGGACGGACGCCTTCGACAATTGATTGATTATTTAGGTTTAAGGGCGCGTCGACTACGGGACCATTTGGCGTCCAGCATTCGGCTGCAAAAGGGGGCTTCCAACATTCGGCTTCAAGGGGGCTCTTACGCACGCCTAAACGCATTGGAGCGCGCGTAAGCATCCCTGGGGAGGCGTCAGCGGCGCCACATCTGCACGGGGCTGGCGCACGCCGAGTGCGCTCCCGGCAGACGACGCGGGCGGCGGCGGCGGCGGTGTGACGTCACTATGACGTGCCGCCCGGGCCGGCAGGTGGTGACCGGGCGGCGGCGGAGGCCAGCTGGCGGCCGCGAGCGTCGCCGCGACGCGTGACGTGACGCGTCACGCGTCGTGCCGCACGCCCGTCACGCGCGTCCCGGCGCGTTACGGCCGCCCGCCGAAACGAGGTGACGCAAATTATAATTGGCATGCGGCGCACGCGATAATGCGCGGGATACTACGCAGAGCGAGAATGGAGATTCGGGAAATTTGGTTTGGTGTGGAGAGGCACGCCAGTTCCCGGTAACAAAAACAAACGTTCGCTTCGAAATGGAAAACCTGTCCCTTGTTCAAACTTTAGTGATGGTTCGATAGTCTTCTCCCTTCTCTTTTCACGGGAGTACATCAACGTGCAAGTCATAGTCATAACGCGTTCACACTAAAGAGCTACAGGAACCCATATTGGTTAAGTGTGAGCCTGGACTGTGAGATCCAATTCATTATGAGCCTGGACAAAAAGATACCCGACACCCCAGCAAATATCACATCCCAAATTCTGATGAAACTATCTACTAGCATAAATCTCACCCCATACACCACTAATTAGAACTCAAAAACAAGATTCTCCAGCCAAAGCCGTTCGTCAACCCTATTTTTATATGCATTCTATGATGGACCCCTCACGGCGTTAGCAGGCAGCCTATTCCACTGGCCAACCACCCTTTGACTGAAAACCTGGTGTCCCTTACCTATTCTTCACCTTGACTTGTCTAATTGTGATTGATAACACCTATTTGTATTGTGATACTCTAAATAGAAGAGCGACATCTATGTTGGCCTTATCTAACCTTTAACAATTGCATACCCTCACCACAGATTCATTGCACCATCTTTCTTACTCTTCTATGGTTCCAAACGTTCCTTCCTGTTGGTATATCCTCTCATCAGAGACGAATCCTAGAGGCACAGGGATCATGCACCCCCAACCCCCCACTTCATCGAAATAGCGTGCTTCTCGCACTAGAACAACGCGTACCTCCACTGTCAAGTATACACCTCCATGGAATAACTTAAAGCTCCTTTAATTTTCCAGCAGAATTGGCTCCTCGTGCGTGCGAGCGTGAAATGTTAAAAAGCGCCCATCTAGGGAGACTCAGGTGGAATATCCTCCCCGTGATAATTGTTTCAATCAATGGAGTCCATCGGGAAGAAAATGTACCGCTCAAGACGAGCGGCCAGATCAAAATTCCAGGATCCGCCTCATCTTTCCTCCGTATACGCTTCCAACCCGCCACCTCCTGTGCCGTCGTTTCCCGACCTCTGCCCACTCCTCCCGACTCCGCCGCTCTGTCGGCGCCCGCGCACTGCCCGGAGTCCAGCTGGCGGCCGTAAAAAGTTCCATTAGCGTTGGCCCGAGCCGCGTGCCGGTCGGCGAGTGACGCGTTCCGCTCGCCGGACGGAAACCGGCCGCTCATCGCGCGACAAGAGAGCGCACGCCGCTTTCACTTCTTTATTGATTCCCTTTGTTTTTGAGCGTCAGACGGATGGTCGGCCGCCGTGCCAGCCGTGTGGAAATGACGGTCAGCACGCGTGCACCGCGGCAGAGATGACGATGACGCACCCCTGCTGCAGGCTCCGCCCCGGGCCAGTGGCGCTGACCCGCCATTGGTGGGCGCACCGTCAGCGGAAGATATGGTCCGGATGAGTGGTGCGAGCAGGAGCAGGGCCGCTACCGTCCCCCTGCTGAAGCTGCCCTTGCTGGTGCCATCCAGTGGTGCTGGTGTCGTCCAATGGTGCTGGTGCCACTGCTGGTGCCATCTCGTGGCGTCGCCGCTCGGTCACGCCAACGGTGGAGAGAAAGCCGAAATCCCACGCAAATGTCGATGCTTGAACCAGAAACCTTACGCTTGGAGGGAAAGCCACGCCACCAACGCCGAGCTATCGGGAGCACGAAACGGGGACAAAGATCATCAAGGACAGACAGACAAAATTCATCAAGGACACTTATGTTTTCATTGTTCAAGAAGGAAATTACAAAAAATGCACGACACGCTGTCGGATAAGCGCTAAGAATGTTGGTCAGCATTTTCTATGCGGTATTCAGGACCACAACAATGGTCTTGCATAGAACCTGGCGATACCTCGGCTGCCTCCCCGACAGCAGGCCCTGATTCCGCTCCTGGCGGCGGTCACCCGGATGGGACCTGGCTGTGCCTCCGCTTCCTGCCAGACAGTAAGTCCTAATGTCGCTTCTGACACCGGCCGACCCGAGGGGACCTGGCTTCACTGCGGCTGTTTCCCAGCCAGCGGTCGTCCAGAGGGGACCTGGCTGTGTCTCCGCTCCCACCCCGACAGCAGGTCGTAATGCCGCCCCTGACACCAGCCGACTCGAAAGGACCTGGCTTTACCGCGACTGCCTCCCCAGACAGCAGGTTCTGACTCCGCCCCTGGCAGCGGCCCTGAGGGTACCTCGGCTTCCTCCCCGACAGCAGGTCCTGACTCCGCCGCTGGCAGCGGCCGCCCTTGAGGGTACCTCAGCTGCCTTCCCGACAGCAGGTCCTGACTCCGCCGCTGGCAGCGGCCGCCCCTGAGGGTACCTCAGCTGCCTCCCCGACAGCAGGTCCTGACTCCGCCGCTGGCAGCGGCCGTCCCGAGGGGAGCTGGCCATACCTCAGCTGCCTCCCCGACAGCAGGTCCTGACTCCGCCGTGGCAGCGGCCGTCCCGAGGGGAGCTGGCGCCCGTCACCTTTGACAGCCACCCGAGCCGCCGACTACGCGCTGCGCCTCGGACGGTAATTGCCTCGGACGTCCAGCCGGTGCCCCTGCGGTTCGGCTGTGACCGCCAGGAAGCCACAGCAACCGCGACTAAAATACCACCTCCCCTCCCCAGCAGTGGGACAACACTGGGACATGTGTTCAGCGGAATCGTCAGGCGGAGCGAGTGTACACCCGAGAATGACAACAGCCTGACAACAGCCTGTGGCCGCGACCGGCAAGGCCTACGGCAAGGATGCTGAAGAACCAGAAAGGTGCTCCCGGCGACAACGTTGGATTGTGCGTTGCAACAACGGAATCTGGCGCCCCAGGTGCTTCTGAATTAACGCATGTTATTGTACGCGCCTGCGGTTCGGATTGCTTTCGCTACTCACGCCCATAGCATGCGAATAACCCTTCATATCCGGAGAACGTGCAACGAAATTTTCCAACTCGCACAATGTGAAATTATATTCCATAACCCTGCCTTTGATTAGAATGCTTTGACCCCGCATTACACGTGGACCCCGCATCACCTGACCGGTACCGAGTCATATTCCCGTGGCGCCCAATACCGGCACACGACATCCTCACGCCGGGCAGGTAACTAAGCGGCGGCGGCGGCGGTGCGGCCATTACCGACCTCTGCCGGGCCGGGCCGGCTCTGTGTCGTCGCGGCCGCATGTCTCATTAGAGCCGCGGCGGCGGCGGCGGCGGCCGTCTGGCGTAATCAGACCCGACACCGCCCGGGTGGTCCCGCGCCGTGTCCGGTGTCGGGTGGTGCCGGCCGGCTGACCTGTCGGGTGGTGCCGGCACCACTCGACAGGTCAGCTGGCCGTCACCGTCAGGTGGCCGGGCCGTCGTGACGGCGATGGGAACGGAGACGGGGCAGCCGGGGTGGAGACGGAGAACGGAGACGGGGCAGCCGGGGTAGAGACGGAGAACGGAGCCGGGGCAGCCGGGGTAGAGACGGAGAAGAACGGAGACGGGGCAGGCGAGGTGGACATGGGGATGGGGACGGAGAACGGAGACGGCGGCTGGGGTGGAGATGTAGGCGGAGAAATGAGACCGGGCCGTCGGGGCGGATACGGGGCATCGGAAAGGAGACGGGGCAGCCGGATGTAGATGTTTGTTTGTTATTTGGGTTTTAGGGCGCTTCGACCAGTCCTGATCATCCGCGCCTCGGATGGAGATGGAGACGGGGAACGGAGACCGGGCCATCAGGGCGTAGACAGACCGGGCAGCCGGGACTGGAAAGAAGGCTGGGAAGAGGAGCCGGCATGGACGGGGACGGTGATGGGAACGAGCAGAGAGAGAGAGACGAATGCAGTGACAGACGGACGGAAACGGGATACAACTGAGACGGAGGAACCCGACGGAAGCTGAACAAAGGCGGGGAGAGACGGAGCCACGAGCAGAGCAAGACACGCCGAGTGAAGCGGAGCCCGAGACTGAACCGGAGCCCACGCCGAGCACGGAGCACACCCCGGAACCGGAGGAAGCTCTTGCCGAGAATGACCAAGGGCCGAGGTCGAAGGCAATGACGAAGTCCGCCAAAGAAATCCTAGGGCACCACCACGAGGTACCAGAGGGGTGCGACAGACTGGACAACGACATCCCAGGGGACCACCACGAGGTACCAGAGGGGTGCGACAGACTGGACACAGACATCCCAAGGGACCACCACGAGGTACCAGAGGGATGCGACAGGTGGTGTGCAAAGAGCATGGTCCGGGATGCACGTGGGCACTGTGGTCCGCTGTCTGTTGAACACAGATTGCTGACGCCAGAGTCAGAATCACGGCTGCGGATCTCTCACCAAACCAAGGTGCCCGTAACTCGGGACTTCCAGCGTACGGTCAGAGTTGAGATGCCGACGTCAGCGCCGGGGCCTGGGATTTCCATCGGGACACCAGGATGTCTCCCGGGGATTTTTTTTCGAGAGTACTGAAAGTTTCCAGCCTTCCGGCACGCCCACGCCTTTCCATAGGGATCCGGGAAAAAGAGATTCGATATTTAGTTTGCGACACGCCTCATCGCGACATATGACGTCGCCGTCTTGACGCCGATTCGCCACGAGTACACCCGGTCATCCCGCATGTCGTGGGAATCGAACTCAAGGTCTTCCGATCCAGCTTCAAGTGACCAATCCATCGACAACCCACCCATTTAAATGCGTCCAACTTCGTCTATGGAGCATGGGCATATTAACAGATTGATATAAATCTGGGCATATATTATTCAGTTAGGTTATTTCTCTTTTGGCTTGAGGGTGTCTCGGCAACTATGTTCCAACTGCGCCCAATAGTGTTCAGAAAATATAATTATCGAAAATTAATTACGTTAGTGCTTCCCCATGTTCCCGTGGTGCTTTGCACGTGCGTCTGTGGAGCTTCACACGTGCTCCTTCGGCGGTGCTTCGCGCGTGCCCACGTGGTGCTTCGCATGACATGTCAATGGACCACCAGATCCCCGAGCTGCGATAAGCGTTCGCTGTGTGTGCGTAGTTGAATTTTGCCAGCCTGCCACCGCGTGGTGACGTCGGCTGGTTCCGCCTAGACCATGTTCTGCGCGCCGTGTTCTGCGCAGAACACCGTGTGGCGCCAGCGTCGCCGGCGGGCCTGGCCGGCCACGCAGCACCCTTCCACGCACACGGCCAGGTGGGACGGCGCGCCGATCTGTCACCGCCGCCGTCGCCATGGCGACCGGCGACCCGGCATTGACACGCAGCTGGCGAGGTTCAAGTTCAGTCCGAAAATAGCCCGCCGCTGCCGGCGCCGAGGGGTCGCGGGGGGACAAAATGGCGCCGCTCGGTACGCGGGCGGCGGCGGCGGCGGCGGCGCCCGTCGGGCGGCCGCGCCAACCCTGCGCCGCCGAGGGGACGCTGACCTACTGCTGGGTCGGTCACGGTCGGCTGGGGCGCGCAGCAGCGCGAGCATGCGGCTGTGCGCAGTGCTGGACTGCGGTGAAATTGTCGCCAGGGGTCACCACAGCGTCGGTTCGCATGTATTTGTTGAAACATGGATCGGGCCAAGGAGATCCAATAGAAGAGATCCAACAGAGTTCGGAACAAATCGCCCAATGCTGGGATCAGGCTTGGACGGGGGAGGAAAGAGCAGGACGGGTGCAATAGATGTACAATACCTGCCCGCATGTTTTGTCGGCAGTTGTATCGTTCTTTGTGTGAATTATCGGCATGATGTCGGTATCGCACCAGACGGGATTCAACCTCGGACAGACGAAAGTTTTCGTCGCCATGCCACTGCCACCACCACCATAGATGGTGGTGATCCGACAGATCTGTCGGATGTCGACCATCCAGTCAGATGCCGGGGAGTATCTGTCGGATGCCGGGGAGTATCCGTGGGACGCCAAACATCCAGCCAGATATCTGGGAGTGTCCGTCATATTTCATCCCATCTCGACAGTCTCCCAGCACCTCCAGTCTCCGCCGCCAGCGCCAGCGGCGCAGACGGAGATGGCGGGGAAACCCGAGCGTGCTGCTGGCCGGAAATGGCGCGGTTCCGGCGAGACCAGGACGGTCCCAGGCGAAATAACGTGGACGGTGGCAGCGGTTCCATGCGTCGCAATATGGACGGTGGCAGTGGTCCCGGGGCTCACAATATGGACGGTGGCAGCGGTTCCAGGCGTCACAATATGGACGGTGGCAGTGGTACCGGGCCTCACAATATGGACGTTGGGAACGGCGGAGGCGTGGCAAGTCGACAGAGTTAAGATTTCTCACTTGCCACGGCCGCGAAATCGGCTTCACCCTGACCCAGGTGCTGGACAGTGGTGAAGCTAGGGTTGGGAGCCAGCCATACGGAAATGCACAGGGCCTTCCCCGCAGTGGCGCAGTCAGGACTTGCCTAAGGTGGCCACCGAAACAGGTAATGACAGTTTTCCGAGTTTTGCGGGGTGAAAATCTCTTTTCTTTTTTATCTATCTGGTGTATTTTGGTCGCTAAGGGCGGGGGAGCAGCCGCCCCCTGGCTGCGCCTCTGCGCCAATGTCTGACAAACACCGCCGCTCGGTCCCGAGCCGTGGGGGAGTAGTGGTGCCAACTATGTCGAAACATGCGATCCCGTCAGTGTCCAGCAAACACCCCGCTCGGTCCCGGGTTATTGCCACCCCGGCGTGGGCGAGTAGTGATGCCAACTCTGTGGAAACGAGCAACCCCGTCAGTGTCCAGCACGTCAGCTTGTTGTGTGGAGAGTGGCAATGGGGCGCTGGTGGCTCAGCGGTGAAGCTGAACGCCTGGCAAGCAACGTGTACGGGGTTCGATTCCCCGCGGTGTCCGTCCTTCCTGTCAGGGTTAGAGGCAGGCGACGCTATATGGCCTCAACTGTGTACGTCGTAAAGCTACAACCACAACCACAGCCACAAGGAGAGTAGTGATACGAACTATAGGTAGGCACACGATCCTGTCAACGTCCAGCGGACCGTAGTCGGGCCGGTGTGGGGGAGTAGTGATGCCTACTACATGGAATTATAGATCCCATTCATATCCAGCCGTTCGTATTCATGTCGATCCGGCTGCAACGCCACGTTCACCACTCACAATTCCACCGACTAGCATTGGGTATCCGGAAGCCAAATACCAATACGGTGACGAGCTTACCACTTCCCGCATGTGGCGGCTGATATTTGCACCACCAGGGGGCAGGGGGAGGGGGCGTCGTGTCGGGGCAACACGCACCGACCACGCGGTCGGCCGCGGTGGCGACCCAGCCGCTCAGGGTACGCTCCGACACCTACCTGACAGCGTACACGGGTGTGAACACACACAGACATAGTTTACCCCGGCTATTGGGCAGCTCAGCTCTGGCCCTGTCTTCAGATCAGATCAGACTGCCTCAGCCACTGGATGTGGTGGTGGTGAGGTGACAAGGGGTGGTCAGGTGGGTAGATGATAATGAGGTAGGGAGGATAAGAATGAGGTGGGGAGGGATAAGAATGAGGTGGGATGAGGTGAGCGCTGCCGAGGTGAGGCACCAGGCGGACGGTGATGCTTCATAAAATGTACTCCCAAGAAAAGAACATAAAATAACTACGAAAGAACGCCATTATTATCGGAGTAGAAGCATGGTTATACATGCAAGAGCGTATACATTCTACGTCAGTATTCTCCGCTATCGTCGAATTCTGACTCACCAACCAAAACCTTATGGAAAATTGTTGAGATAGTTCGTCGCGTCTCCACCATAATTGTGCAAACGCGCACATTTCAGACTGAAGAACAACGATATGGCGGCATTGCCTCTCTTCATCTCTCAACAGAGTCCGTGATGTTATTTTGCTACAAGTTGTCTGTTGTCATTTGCATCAGACTGTACCATGGAATACTTTGTTCGTCTTGACGTTGATAATTTAAATGAAATACGCAAGAAACAAAGACGAGGCAAGAGTGGACCGGCAAGGTATATTTTTTTAGATAGAGAATTCAGGTGGAATCGCGGTGGCCAGATTCATTTAGGTTCATACCCAGGTAGTACCCACCCGCGCACCAATATATCTCGTTTGTTTAAAATGCTGAATTTTGTTTCAAGTCGTCGTGGTCTCGGTTGATATCGCGATACGGTGCGGTACCAGATAGACAGCTGGGTTGGTATCGATATACGGTACGGTACACGACACGGTAGCTCGGCCGGTATCGCGACACGGTGCGGTACCTTATACGGTAACTATATTAGGCCTGCTGTATTTGTCTGTTAGGACTGTCTGATTTGCCAATTCTTCCGACAGCCGCGAATTCGTGGGATCGCCTTGTGTACGAACCGTTCCGGCCGCTGCGAGCTGAAAGGACCGGCTGGTGTGCAAATTCTTCTGGCCGCCGGGAATTAGTGGGACCGCTTGACAGACGATCCTTCCTACCGCCGCGAATTAGTGGGACAGCTTGGTAGATAATCCTTCTTGCCGTCGCGAATAAGTGGGACCGCCTGGTAGATAATCCTTCTTGCCGTCGCGAATTAGTGGGACCGCTTGGTTGATAATCCTTCTTGCTGTCGCGAATTAGTGGGACCGCTTGGTAGACAATCCTTCCTCCCGCCGCGAATAAGTGGACCCGTCTGGTGTACGAAACCTTCCGTGCGCGAGTTGAAAGGACCGCCTAGTGCGCAAATCCTTCCGACCGCCGCGCGTTCGAAGGACCGCCTGGTATTCCAACCCTCCCGGCTGCGGCGAACTGGCGGGATCGTCTGACATGCCCTAATCCGTCTGACTATGCACGTTTGTCAGAGGTACTGTTTTGACTGGTACTCCGCCTCTAAAGGTCACCCTCCTCGGAGTGCCAAAGTCAATTAACGGTACAGGCGGGGTATTGAGGGAGGACTTAAAGTCTCAACAACATAGAGGAAGAGAGGAAATGTGCGTGCAAACAAGAAGAGCCTTGGGTTCTTTTACGACGCATTCAACCGCTAGGTCATACACCGTCGACAACCTTTCGCGCTGATTGGTCGCGGGTGGACTCGGTAAATGCCGCCGGTTGCGAGATTCGAACGCACAGTCTTGCAATCAAGTACCAGACACTCTACCGACTGAGCTACCGCGGCAGCCAACCGCCCAGCCTCGACTGCCAGCGTGGAAACAAGGAAGATTACGAATTTCTGCTTCCCGTGCGGCAAACTGTTCCCACAAAATACCAATATACTAGTTGACTGGGCACTGACGTGCTGCTCTTCTCAGTCATTGCAGCTTCAAACATTCTACAAGGAAAAATGAAAATGAAAAAGCAATGTGGCATTCGGGGTGAAAATCTCAACTGGGCAAGGTTTCTCGCGGATATCACGACTTTCTGACGATAGCCTGTTCTGAGCTGGCTCAGACCCCATGCCTTCACGGTACCCATCTCGAGGTCCTTCCCACGTCCCTCCTGGCTGCCCAACGGCGCGCTCACCTGGGTCAGGCGGATATGCCGACATCTCCAGCTGGAACCACTCCGTCAAATTCTGAAGCCAATCCAGCATGTCTTCCTCCCTGCTCTCCGCCACGCTCGCTGTTACTCTCTATCTCGCGCGATTCACTCGATCCTCCACACGCCTTGCAGTATCCACTGTCTACAATACTTAGCTCTTGCGGACTTCGTCGTCAGACTTTATTCCTTGCTGCTTTGGAGACACTTTGCATCCGCTACTACCCAGCCACTTCGCCTCTACCTCCCTCACCGACACGTCATCCAGCAGCACGTCCCTCGCCAACAAGTTCCTCCTTCAACCCTTCACCGACAGACGATTGCAGCGATCTAGCCTGCATCTCCAACTCACACCGACTACTGCCCGGACTAGCCTCCCACAGACGGAGCCTCCACAGCCACAACTGCGTCGTCTCTTCTCTCCACCACCGCCTCTCCTGTCTCCACTCCCCAGACGAACCTCTCGTGCACACACTGCCGAAGATCCACGACCACACCTCCGCTCTCCGCTTCTGAGACGAACCTCACGGACCACCACTCGCCTGCCTGACCTCTGTCCTCTCGCCAGAGGAACTCGCGACCACCGTCCCCGTTTCACCAAAGGAGCCCGCCTCGCAGAACTCGCACGCCAGGCCCGGAGCGCCTCGGCAGCATCCCGCACGCACAGCGCGACCCTACTCTGCAGAGTGCCGCCGACCGGCCTGCAACATTCCTGCACACGCTGCGCGCCGACGTGGCCGTGACGTCACAGCGCGTCGGCGGCGACTCCGCGTCACGTGGCCGCCCGGGGCGCGGTCACGTGACTCACGCCCGGGGGCGACGCCGGCGGCGGCGGCGCTCGCCGTCAGATCGCTGTTCCCTGAGTCACGACGCGTGATGCGCCGCCGTGGCGCCGTGTGACAGGTCATGTCAGTGCGTCACGACGGCCGGATACGCGACAGGTCATGTCAGTGCGTCACGACGGCCGGGGGGCACGCGACAGGTCGTGCGCGGACGGCGGACGGGTCAGAGGTCGACGCGTAGCGTTTTCCGGGTCGCTGGCGGTCAGGGGTCTGACTCATGTTCTGAGCCTAGATCCCTGGGTTCACGCAAAATCTACCAGTTTGTGAATTTCTGTAGAACATTTGTGGGCGCACCATTATTGTCACTATTGTGAGCCAATAAATATAATAGTTTTTTTCTTCTCTTAGCACGATGCACAAGTGTTGTTTTATATACTTTTGGGAGGGGGCTAATGCCTCCTCAATGATGGCTTTACCTCCGAACAAGTTTAAGTTTAAAATGGAGCCTTGCGGTGTGTGGCCCCAGTCCATTTGGACCGGCACATTGCTTTCATATATTATGGCACCCACCTCCAAAAAATCAGAAATCAAACACACATGGCAGGGTGCTATCAAATTTAGATGGTGCGACGAACTATAATTGCATCTGGTCATGCAATGGCATGCCCCTATTATATCGCAGCCTCTAGTATATCGCATGTAAAAGTAAAGACACCGTCAATTATTCTGATGACTTGGTGCAATCATGCTAATACAAGTTGATGCCAGCCAGATGGCGAATGGCCATTTTTGGCTTACGATGATAAGATGCCTATAATAAACTAGATGTTTATTATGCCGCTAATATTTCGCTGAAGGTGACCACTGCACAAATCTTGTTAAAGAAATGTTGTGTCCAACCGATTTTCCAATGCAATTTGTACAAAACATGGGAAAAGTGGGAATTTGGTTTCCGAAATACACCAGTAGGATTAAATAGCATGCTACATTTGACATCACCAAGCATGAACACAAACTGGTCAGATCATCATGAGGTCCATGATGTTATGACATTTATGGCCGGCGGGTGTGCAGCCTGCACGCGTGACCTGTCAGGTCCGTGCGTGCCCGGTCAGGTCAGCCGGTGACCGCCGCGCCACCTTCTCCCGTCTGTCGCCGGCGGCTGCAGTGTGACCTGCCAGGCCGCGCCCGGTCAGCCGGACGCCGCGCCACCTTCTCCCGTCTGTGACCCTGCCAGGTCCGTGCGTGCCCGGTCAGGTCAGCCGGTGACCGCCGCGCCACCTTCTCCCGTCTGTCGCCGGCGGCTGTGCAGCCTGCACGTGCAGGCAGGCTGCAATCCCTGCAATGTTATTCTGCAAACGGGCGGGTCCAGCGGGCACCGCGCGCCGGCCCAGCCTCGACCAGGTACGATCCTCGGCAGGTCAGCAGATCAGATCATCAGATCGGCAGATCCTCAGCAGATCAGAGTCCACGGCAGCGAGCGTATTCCGCCGCCGGCGCAGTCTTGACGTTTCAAGCAAACCCGTCTGCGCAATACCTCAGGAGATGCTGGTTGATTGGTTGTTGGCTTTACGACGCGTCGACCGTTGAGTCGTGCAGCGTCGCCAATCTCTCACGTCGATCGGCCGCGGGTGAAGAGTAGCGACAGGTGAGAACCGAACCCACAGCCTTTCGATCGTGAGACGGGCAACTTACCCCTAGACCACTCGTCCCCTCAGGCGGAGGCGCAGCCCACACCATTGGTCCGAGAGCACGGGGTGTCGCACGACCTGGTCTCCCACTGAATAACGATCACGTCCCGACCATCGCAGTTCTCAGGACATGACAGACTGGCGCCGCGTCGAGCGGCCGGGATATGAATCAACAGACAGCGTCAAAATTTCAAAAAGAGTGTTTGTGTGTTTGTGTGCAGCACTCCTTCGCTCAGCGGATTTTCGGCCGAAGGCGCTCCTTTAACGGTCGGGTTCACCTTCCCCGCTCGACAAATATTCAGTCGAAAGTACCCTTTCGGCTGAATATTCGACAAATATTCAGCCCAACAGACAGCGAAAGAGACGAACCGTGCGACCTGGGATATGCGACATGGGAGATGCGACCTGGGAGATGCGACCTGGGAGTGATGCACATCAGGACAGATGAGAGTGACAATACATGGAGAGGATGACCGCCGAACTCGGGGACCGCGCCTCCCCGGCACGCCGGGCTGGACGCGCCTCTGCGCAGCCTCACTCCTGCACGAGCCATCAACAAACAGAGAGGGGCGGGGGGCAGCTTCCAGGTAGGCGGGCAGGTTTCCAACGGCTTCAGTGAAGCGGTCTGCAATGGCCCCCCGGCACCCCCCCCCCCCCCCACCTGAATTGCCCGGGCTGGAGTGACACAGTGCCGGCACGCTTCACGATGGAGGGGGTCGGGTCAGAGAGGGGTGTGCCCCACCACACCCGTGGATTCGGTCACTCACCAGCAGTGAGCGGGTCTCTGTCCCCCGTGGGTGTGCATGCTGTGCGTGTAAGAGCTTGTTCGTGTAACAGCTTGTTCGTGTAACAGCTTGTTCGTGTAACAGGTTTTTCGTGTAATAGCTTACTCGCTTGTGTTTCCATTTCCATTCGAATGCATACTTAACTCGCAAACCGGCAGTTATTGGCTACTGGTTAGACCAGGCTAGTCCCCCTCCCTCCCCTTTACATACGCTTGCATCAGGGTCGGATCCAGGAATTCCCATGGGGCATAAAGTCCTTAAAGGGCTAGATATTTGTCGAGCGGGGGGGGGGGGGGGAACCCGATCGTTAAAGGAGCGCCTTCGGCCGAAAATCCGCTGCGTGAAGGAGTGCACACAAACACACAAACACTCTTTTTGACATCTTGACCACGCCCCTGCTCACTTCCTGAAGCCGTTCACAATGTCCCAGTCCACGTCCCTGATGCAAGCTGCGCACGCGCCTTCCGCCGCCGGCGCGAGCGCAGGCATACCCGGAAGCCGCGCCATGATAATTTATTTCACTCGTTCCTGGACGAGCCGTTCGGCGTAACGAGCCGGCTGGAACGAGCCGGGCCGCGCCGCCTCGGATCGCAGTGCACGTGCAGCGCCGGTCGGCGGTTGGCAGAATCGCCGCCCATAAAGGGCTCGCGGGACCGACGGGGCAGCCGACATCGCGGCGCGCGTCCGCCGAACAGCTGGCCGGCCCCGACGGCCGGCACGGCACGGTCAGGTTCGTGTGGTGTTTGTGGCCCGTGTGGTTGGTTGGTTGGTTATTGGTTTTACGACACGTCGACCGTTGAGTCATGCAGCGTCGCCAATCTCTCACGCCGATTGGTCGCGGGCGAAGAGTAGCGACAGGTGGGACTCGAACCCACAACCTTTCAATTGTGAGACGGGCAACTTACCCCTAGACTGCTCGTGCCCTGTGACCCTGTGGGTGTGGGGGTCGCGGCCCGGTCTCGCCTTAGGTTCTATCTTAGGTTGTTAGATGTTAGGGGCTGGTGGGGCGCGACGGCCCGGTACGTGTAGGCTCACGAGAGACCCAACATGTAGGTCGACAACTAACTACGTCCAAAAGCAATATTGTCCAGTCGATGTGAAACGAAGTCTACGATAATTGGTCATTGACTTGATGAGATGCGGAATTATGTTAGCGATGCATTTACATTCGCCGAGTGGTACGCCACGATATGACAGTGTTAAAATAATAGTGTTTCGATAGGTGTGAGATGTCGAAATGAGCACAGTTGGATGTCGAAATTTGTGATGGAATTAGTGTCATTTCAAATGCTTTTGATGTCCTTCAGACTCAAATTTGGGCTAATGGGTGTACGCATGGCTGTACCTTCATCAGTTGTTTTGAGATTCATATTTTAAGATATATTCAGGATAACGAGAGCACAAGCAGGCATCAACAAGCAGGATGTCGATACTTCTTGGGGAAGGATGTCGACTGAGTGTTCAGAAAGTGGTGCATTCCACCAAATTTTACGAATAATTTAACACTGCGATATAACCACAGAAGATGATGCCGATGGGAGCATTTTGTAACTGTGATTTCTGCATGGGGCAGTAGTGCAGCAAAATCACAATGTTACGTCGATACGCCTTTGTGGCACTCGGCATGTCCAACCGAGGAGGGAAATAACTCGGCCTTCCGCGCACCTCCGCTGTGAAGAAACCCGAACAACAAAGAAGAGGCGCCGCCAGCGTTGTGCGGAGCGGTCCGCGCACCACCGCGCCACGACGTGCGAAGCAGCCGGCCGCCAGTTTGCAAAGTCATGCAGCGCTTTCTCCGGCCGCAAGAGTAGGGCTCAGAGCTACAATGTAGGCCACCGATGGAGGTGCCGAAGCGAGGTGCCCGGGGCCATGGTCCAGCGGCGCTTCGTACGCAGACCATTGTTCAGTGATAAATTATTCGCGCAATAGCGTGGAATACACCACTTACTGAACACTCGATCGACATCGTTCTCCAAGAAGTTTTGATATCCTGCTTTGTGATGCGTGCTTATAAAATTGTCTCCTTTCAAACAGTGTCTCGTTCACGAATAGCGTGTTCATGCTTTTGATAACGTGCTTTTGGTGATAGTCAAACATTTAGCCATGCAACTTCAAGATAAGTGATTGCCTATAATGTGATATGGCATACAATTTCCAGTTTATAGCAGAGGTATTTTTCGCGCTATCCCGAATACAGCTCTGCCTAAAATATGGATCACAAAACAAACAATAATAGTTCGGTCATAAGTATGCCATTGGCTCAAATTTTAATCTGAAAGACATCGGAAAGCATATTAAATAACACTGATTCCATGAAAAAAATGTATAACATCCTACTGTGCTCGTTTCGACATCTCACACCTAACGAAAAACCATTATTTTAACGCTGATTGTTCACGTCGTGGCACAAGCGGTGGGGGCGGGGGGGCTTCGGAGCGCGGCAACCATGCTGGTCGCTTGTCCAGCACAAACATACTTTTACTGATGCACGCAGGTTTCGCGTTGATGTTCCATGTAGTGGTTTGTCGTTCAAAGGTGATGTTAGGTGTAGTGCTTTAGTTTGGTGATGTTCTGTGCGGGGGTACCTTTCCGTGCGTGTGAGGGTGCAGGCGCACCCCAATCATTGAAACTGCATCCCAATCCCACGAGTATGTGCCCTGAACGGCCAAAAAATGTACAACTAAACAAAACTGCAGATAGGTTATTGGAGCACATGCTCAACGGCGAGGAAAATACATTTACGATGTACAGGTGCACCATAGGCTTTTTTAAACGCAATACTTTATTTAGCGCAACTATTCCTAATCCACAAACGCTAACTGATGGCATCAACAGTACAAAACATCGACCTCGTGCAAAGAAGCAAAGTATCGACCTAGTGCACGGTAGCATTGCAACAAGTGCCACACAAGTGAATGAACAACGATGATCGCGACGACTTGTGATCTTGTTGGTAGAATCACACTGCAGGTGACCTGCGACGGATATTACCGTAGCTCTACAGGAACAGCAGAAGCGGCAAAACCGCACCAAGTGTGGTTCTGTCAAGCCAGAGCGCATCTCCAGTCTCCACCCAGACTGTGACTGGGGCAGAGAGCCAGAGCGCATCTCCAGTCTCCACCCAGACTGTGACTGGGCGGAGACCCCCCCCCAAAAGTGACTCACCGAGTCCGTGGGGACCCGACGTGCACAGAGTGCACACCGCCCACCTCACAGCGCATTGGCCTGCGGCTGTAGTTGTCATCACAGCCGTGAAACGTACACCCGCCACGAAAACCGCGCCAACGTGTCATCCCTCACCACCAGCTCAGACAAACGTACACCCGCCACGAAAACCGCGCCAACGTGTCATCAGTCACCATCGGGCCCCAGACAAACGTACACCCGCCACGAAAACCGCGCCAACGTGTCATCCCTCACCACCAGCTCACACAAACGTACACCCGCCACGAAAACCGCGCCAACATATCATCCCTCACCACCAGATCAGATAAGTCGCTGACATAATTGTCGTCGTATGAGCTGCATACATTCCGAATGTCGACCGGGGAAGCTTTTGACCCTCCCCAACAGAAGAAAACACACATTGTCGGGAGCATACTTGAGGAGGTGGGCGAGTGTGCCTCCCCGACGTCGTCCCATTACCCGACGGGCCACGCCACGTAAACAAACCATGCCACACCATGGCGCCGCCTCCTCTCACTCGACTAAATAATAATCTCCAAACACCGCATCCCGGGGGTGTCCCGCAAGGTGACATTATCGCCGCGCTCATTTTCGACGCGGCGAGATTTCCGCGGATAACACGACGTGCCCTCGCGCTCCACGTGTTGCAGCCCGCTGCAGACACCTGCAGCCGCGCTGCACGTTGCAGACTCGGCAGTCACAATCGCCAGGTAGTGATGCAACTTGTCGGCCCGGAAGTCACAACCGTCCGGCGGTGATGCAAGCTGTCTGGGCCGGAAGTCACAACCGCCAGGTAGTGATGCAACTTGCTTCCTAATAAAAATGATTGCTTTAGCCAAAATGTTCGATTTGAACTGCAGAAATCAGTGGTCCATGCTACCAACCTAGAATACCCAACACTTTGGCCGATGGCTGATCTCAGGCTGCTAAAAGCATCATTGAAAAGCTTCCGAATCTTGATCCAGCTCATGCTTTACGATTCAGAGCACATCCGACGCCGTATTATAACGCGTGAATTGTTCTACCACAGCAAAACAGAAACAAAGAACTAATTTCAAGACAGTTGCAGGTGCCTCCAGATACAGTGGTGGGTTTCAGGAATTGCCATGGGGGCACATATCCGGAATGGAGCCACTGAGAAAGTACTTGGAGGGGCGCCAATTCTTCCCGGATAATTTTCAGCCTCTGCATGGAAAAAAAGTAAGGGGGTGCAATCGATCTTCCCCTGAGGGGAGCCTTTTCCCGGCAGGAAGGGGCCCACACTTCACACCCCTCCCCCTCGTATCCGCCCAGGCCAGGGGAGGAGTGAGCGCGCTCACAGTTGTTTCATGTCGCCTTTGGCATGCAATTGACCGGCAAATGGAAGCTGGCAAAAACAAAGCAGTACGTTTGGGGAACCGGGGTCCACTATTTGAGCAGCATCAGAATTAAATCGCGCGCGAAAGCAGTCGGCTGGCTGGCTGGTAATTGGGGCTTCGGGGTGATTCAAATTCGCAGCACGTTATGCATGCAGCTTCGGGAGACTAATTCAGTATGGTTCGTGACAAATCGTTCAGTAGGGAGCAACTTCCACAGCAGTCCTCATTTCGCCAGTAAAAACGGCTGATTAGTGGTGCACAGTCCCAGTCGGGGGGTTGAGTCGGAGCCGACGCCGGCACCAAATTGGCATCTCCGGCGGCGCGTGACTCAGAGGCGCGGCGACCGCACGACAGAGTAGCACCAGGCCGACCGCGCTGACTCACCGACACGCTCCGCCACCTGAGCCGGGCTGACGTCATATGACGTCACTGGGCCGACCGGCGGAGGCGCGTCAGCCGACAAACGTCGACCGGTGGATTATTCGACCGCGTCCGCACAGAGTGCTCGGACGTTTGGCGTCCACATGTTGACAAACAGGACCGATCCAGGTCTGCAAACGCACGTACGGAATTGGCCTGGGAGCAGAGTTTACCGGAACAACGACTAGATTTAAGTTAGTTAGGTATTTGGGCTTTCGGGCGCTTCGACTACTCTGGTCATATTGCGCCCAAACGACTAGATTTCAGCGGTTTGGACATCCCAGCCGCCCGAACTGAGCTTGATTAGTGTATTTTTTTTGGGGGGGGAGTGAGCATGGCTCGAGGGTAAAAGAATACAAGTTATCATGCATGGAGTTATATGCATTGTTACCATATGCACGGCAAGAGTAAGATTGGTGTCGTTTTTTATACGAAATTTCATGTTTTAGTTCATTTGCCACGTTTAGCTTAGTTGGTTATTTGGGCTTTAGGGCACATCGACCATGTTGATCATATAGCTTGCCGCGTTTAGCAAACCGGAGGGTAAACAGATGAGAATATGAGAATAAAACAACTGTCAAAAAGGAAGCATGGATAAACAATGTTCCTTATTTCGTTGTTTCACATCCCACATTTTTCGCAAGTACGTGTACCACATAGTCATATTTCCTCTTAATTTTATAAATTCAGTTTGAATTATTGTTCCCGTGTCTTTACGGACGGCTGTTCCACACTAAGCAGAGCCTGTTGCGCGAACGCTGGCCTCGCTGCAGGATCCCTAAGTCCCAGTTTAACGGCAGAACGTTGACGGGCTTAACGTGCCACCAATGCACCGACGCGGACGCCGAGGCCCGCCCCACGGTCAGCTGCCGATTGACGCCCCCAACTGGGGGTCATGTTAGCGCATTGGGTGACCCAAACCCTGTCTTGCTAGGAACGGGGGCGGGGGCTAAACCAATGCACACCGGCATTTGAGCCGCTGAGATATTGGGGCGGTATATTTTTTTTAATGCAAGGATATACCTACATTTTGCTCACCTTGCTGCAACGCGTCGTTCCGATACATATGGAAAGCGCGCACCATGTCGTATGATAATCTTACCAGGCACGCGGAGCACGAGAACGGCATACGAGGGTCACTGGCTTCAAGAACAGACCTTCACCAAACATATGATGCTTTCGCCACATAGTCGGGGGAGGAGAGTTGCAATCGTCCATCTTGCTGAACATTACAGGTACAGTTGGAACGAGACTACATTCGGCCATCTATGTTGACATTTGTTCCCGCCATACAGCTATGATATGCCGGTGCTTCTCTTCAGTGCGGACTGCAGTGCATGACGTCACAGGGGCTGCAGGCGTGGTCTCATTATCGAGCCAATCTAACCGATTATTTGGGCTTAAGGGCGCGCCGACCACGAGGTCATTTAGCGGCCATATCGGGCCAATCGAAATACTATCATCTGACATTCCATCTGAGAAACTCGCGCTTCGGCTCCAATGCACCCCCCCCCCCGACTCCTCCACGTCCTTAGGATGTCTTAGGGGGTCAGTGTTGTCAGTCGGTTCGGAAGGACAGTCTCGTGCTGTGTGCTGCCAGGCTGGTGTCATGACGTCAGCGCCTGCAGTGGGCCATCAGTGGGCATCTCTAGCTCACCGTGACTGGGGGGGGGGGACGGCCGACAGCTGGCACCGGAGGTGAAATCGAGCGCACGAACTAGTACACCGCGCTCCGCCGGGTCCAATAGAGATCCAAACAGAGGTCCGTCGAGGTTCACAGGAGTTGACCAGAGTTTCATTGCCGAGGTCCACAAAAGTTCACCACCGAGGACCACTAGGTTCACCATCGAAGTAAATTAAGTTAACCACCGAGGTCCAAGGTCCACCACCGAGGTCCACAAGGTTCACAACCGAGGACCACAAGGTTCACCGTCGAGGTCCACGAGGTTCACCACCGAGGTCACGCAAGGTTCACCACCGAGGTCCACAAGGTTCACCATCGAGGTCACGAGGTTCACCATCGAGGTCACGAGGTTCACCATCGAGGTCCACGAGGTTCACCATCAAGATCCACGAGGTTCATTGGGATCCACCATGATGCACCAGTTAAAGAATCTTGGGTTATTTACAAAACATTAGACTTCTTGGCCATGCAGCTGCCGAATCTTCCACGCCGGTAACACCGCCAGTTTTGAGATTCAAGCGCACTGCGACCAGCATGTGTGTGCGTCTGTCTCACCAGCACCTCTCCACGTCCGTCTCACCAGCATCAGTCCACGTCCGTCTCACCAGCATCAGTCCACGTCCGTCTCACCTGCATCTGTCCACGTCCGTCTCACCTGCATCTGTCCACGTCCGTCTCACCAGCATCAGTCCACGTCCGTCTCACCAGCATCAGTCCACGTCCGTCTCACCAGCATCTGTCCACGTCCGTCTCACCAGCATCTGTCCACGTCCGTCTCACCAGCATCTGTCCACGTCCGTCTCACCAGCATCAGTCCACGTCCGTCTCACCAGCATCTGTCCACGTCCGTCTCACCAGCATCTGTCCACGTCCGTCTCACCAGCATCTGTCCACGTCCGTCTCACCAGCATCTGTCCACGACCGTCTCACCAGCATCTGTCCACGTCCGTCTCACCTGCATCTGTCCACGTCCGTCTCACCAGCATCTGTCCACGTCCGTCTCACCATCCACGTCCGTCTCACCATCCACGTACGTCTCACCATCCACGTCCGTCTCACCATCCACGTCCGTCTCACCACGTCTCATCCACGTCCGTCTCACCAGCATCTCCACGTCCGTCTCACCATCCACGTCCGTCTCACCAGCATCTGTCCACGTCCGTCTCACCAGCATCTGTCCACGTCCGTCTCACCAGCATCAGTCCACGTCCGTCTCACCATCCACGTCCGTCTCACCAGCATCTGTCCACGTCCGTCTCACCAGCATCTGTCCACGTCCGTCTCACCATCCACGTACGTCTCACCAGCATCTGTCCACGTCCGTCTCACCAGCATCTGTCCACGTCCGTCTCACCAGCATCTGTCCACGTCCGTCTCACCAGCATCTGTCCACGTCCGTCTCACCAGCATCTGTCCACGTACGTCTCACCATCCACGTACGTCTCACCATCCACGTCCGTCTCACCAGCATCTGTCCACGTCCGTCTCACCAGCATCTGTCCACGTCCGTCTCACCAGCATCTGTCCACGTCCGTCTCACCAGCATCTGTCCACGTCTGTTGGTTAATTAGCGGGGCTTTGAGGTGCGACAGTTACGGCAGGATTATGCTGCATCGACGGCGAAGTTGATTGTTGCCTGTGGCGCGCCATCAGCCCCCAGAATGCAGCTACTCGGAACAATTGTCGATCTCGAGCTCTTGGAAATCGCGCATCTTGGGGAGCGTGAATCGCCGCCCTGCTGCTAGCAGTAGAACCACCGCTCGCTGTACTATTCAAAGCAAGAGAGTGTGGTGTGCGCATGGCGTCCGACGTGCCCCCCGTGTCCGACATGCCCCCCGTGTCCGACATGACATACGTGTCCGATGACATCCGTGTCCGACATGACATCCGTGTCCGACATGACATCCGTGTCCGACATGACATCCGTGTCCGACATGACATCCGTGTCCGACATGACATCCGTGTCCGACGTGACATCCGTGTCCGACATGACATCCGTGTCCGACATGACATTCGTGTCCGACATGACATCCGTGTCCGACGTGACATCCGTGTCCGACATGACATCCCGACATGACACCGTGTCCGACGTGACATCCGTGTCCGACATGACATCCGTGTCCGACATGACATCCGTGTCCGACATGACAGCGTCCGACACGACAGTGTCCGACATGACATCATGACCGTCATGACAGCATTTACCGACATGACATCGTGTCCGACATTAGAAGTTCATCAGTGCACGAGTGACGAGGTGCACAACCCCGGTCTGATGAGATGCGCCGAGGTGGCCGAGATGTCCGAGGTCGATCGCGGTGCACCACCATATCGACCGACGCTGGTGCACGTGCACGTGCATCAGCGCCGCCAACGTCTGGACCCGACCTTCTGAGACTAACGGCACCCAATGAGTTTCACCGAAGTCTATCTTGATCCACTGCGAACAGATCCACCCGATTGTAGCCCAGGTCAGCAAAGTCTTCGAAGTCGGAATACGCTGCACTTTTGTCTCGGCTACTGAAGCTGACGTGTGCACACCAACGGACGTCGCATGATACTCCCGCTGCATTTCTGTGAAGTCCATTGGAAGCACGCCTACTCCACGCCCTGAGGCGTTCCTGGACGTTCTGCAAAGTACAGTCATGCCACAAAATCATGCAACGGTACCGACCGTAAAAGCCCAAATACAACTAATTCCGGCTTGAAATTGTCATGCTCATACCGGATTCATCGGCACATTTCGATATCAAACATGGATTGCCCCCCCCCCCCCCACACACACCTGGATCCGCCGGTCCCAAGGTTCAAGATGGTCCCCAGACATTCCCGATGGAATTTCAGGGAAAAACAGCAGACCGGCGAGACTGTGCAGGTGCTATGTGATCTCCGATCTCGTGAGGTCGGCCCATAACCTCGGCGTGATTGCGCCCGGAAGGTACCCATGCAAGTTCTGAATTCGGGTACTGGGGCCAATAATTCCGCGGGAAGTTTCACATGGGAGATGTTCCAAGTCTGCAGGTGTTGAGTCTGCAGCAGGTGCCCAGAGTATGCAGTAGGTGCCGCACACTAACATATCTAGGGAGACTCAACACCAGCGCAAAGCCGTGACGCAGGCTCAGACCCACCAAGTGAGTCTGCCTGCAAGCAATTAGATACCGCACTCAACTTACGGAACTATTCCATTCATTTCCGGAGCATGGCTTTAAGACTTCTCAAAAGTCATGTCGCACGGGATTTCAGGTAGGAACACGGTATTTCGTACCGAAAAAAGGATCCGCGAACGATTTCCGACAACAGTAAGTACAGAACCGGTCGAAAGGGCAGGCGACTTCAAATTGAGTACTCGCCAGCTTACCAGTGCCGCATTTGCAACACTGGGCACGACCGAGGAGTTACGATGCGCAGTCGCTGCATGACTAATGGAGTCGTGGCTCAAACTCTGACCATGGAGATGTGGAACTAAGCATCGTGACGGAGCCTCGTTCGGTTCGCTAAGTTTGGTACACGTTTGGTTGCCACAGGGGCCTCGGCGGGACTGCACAACCTAGCTGAGGAGTGTGGAAGATCGGGGAAGGTGAAGGCTGCGTATGCGAAGCCCGATGCGAGACCGAATCCGGGGGCGAGGCCCGACGTCAGACCAAATCTTGGGTGGGGAGGGTGGGGTGATGTCGGACGCCAGACAGTATCCGGCCGGGGAAGGGATAAGGCCCGAAACGAGGACCGAACCGGGGGGTTAGAATCGAGCCCTGAAGCGTCACCAAAACTGCGACATTCGATGGCGGTTGTGGCTTTATGACACACTCGGCAGCTGAGACCACACGACGTCGCCTGCCTCTCACCCTGGCAGGAAGGGTGGACACCGCGGGGAATCGAACCCTGTATCTCTGGCATGCCAGATGCTCAGCTTGGACACTGAGCTGCCGACGCCCCACTGTAACGTTTGAATTTTCTGTTTTCGCATTGGAGCGTTGAGAGGTCGGGAAACCAGCGTGGTGCGCCTCCGCGTACCAAAGTTCGGTGATCCACCGTGGCGTACCTACGTTTGGGGAACCACCTCAGGGTACCTCGGCGGGTGTTTGCCTTTCTTGAACCGAGCCAACTCGTGCGAATCGTCGCACAGCACACCACAGCGCGAGGTTGGGGCTGAAATCGAGCCGCCATCAAACATGCAGGTACCCTGCATGTTTGATGGCGATTTTATCCCTGCAACTTTCCGCGGCCCAACAACCCGGCCAGACGTGCCCCCCCCCCCCAGAAGCAGCTCGGCGTCGGCGCTTAATATTCGCACTGCGCGCCACTCCGACCGTCGGCTTCCACTCCGTCGCCGCCGCCGATCGTCCCATTTGCATACAAATGATCGCGCTCGTTGAATCATGGCACGCGCGTCAAAGGGAACTCCTCGCGCGCCGAATCGGTCGCCATGGCGACGCGGCGCGGCGCGTGAATCACCCATCTGTCCAATCGGCCGTCTGGCCCGGCGACTGGCGCGGCGGCGATCATAGCACGCGCGGAACATGGGGAGGGGGCGGGGGTCTGGCGGACCGGATTGGCTCCAGGCAGCTAGCAACTGAGTTGGTGGCTTCGGAAAACTGGGTTGCTCGCCGGGATGCCCGCAATATTATCCGCAATCGCGAAACGGCCGTTCATTATGCCATGTACTTGGCTCTGTCCGCGAAATCCCAGAGTACTTTTTGTCGTGACGCTTCCGAGTTGGGTCTTTCATTGCACCCACAAACGAGAAAACTCAATTACGTTACGTACGTACACGCCGTGAACACAACTTCTGAAGTTTTGGAGTCTAATTCCCTACCCATCGGATCCCAACAGCTTGTACCAGGAGCTTGGAGTTTACGGGCGCATCGACTGCATCGGTCATGCAGCTTGTACCAGGAGTTCGCGAAGACATAGCCCGGCCTGGGTGGACAGCACCGCCCCCTAATTACTGCGCACTCCGACATCATATACGCGTTACCCCCCCCCCCCGTAAGTAACGAGACAGACAACTCGATTTTTCACAACGTTCCCCACGACGGCGCCGTATACGGGCAGAATGCCGGCGTTGGGTAGTCTGTCGTGGATGCAAAGCAGTGGTGGTTCTCGGTAGTGAAAACGACCATGTGCTGGGAAAGGCCTCCAAGCTCGGGTTGAGACTCCCTCTGCGCCGGATAGGAGAGCTAGATTGTACGGGAAGGAATTGCGACTGCCGGGGAAGACCAGAGTTGTGTGGAGGAACCCAAAACCATAACCATGGGGGATACTCCAAGAGCCTAACTAGCAGTGTGTCTGGGCCGATGAAATGGGAGAGGTGTAGCCAGGAAATCCTGGCTACATCTTTCCCCTTTCATCGGTCCTTCGGTTCAGCACAGCATAACTACCAGCAATAGATCCACACCCAAGTCCAAATAAGTTCGTCCTTGTAGTTTAAGGGCGCATCGGCTGCATAGGTTGTATAGCGCTCATAAGTCCAAATAAAATAATATGTCCATGAAAATGTACCCCGGAAGAAGTCTGTTTGCATTCAGACTTCAAACCCGGAAAAGTAAGTTTCCCACTCTGCACGTAAGTCCAAATAAAATCGTCACTGTAGTTTAGGGGCGCATCGACTGCATAGCGCTCGTAAGTCCAAATGATCAGCAATGGTCAGCTAATCCAAGCATGTCCATGTTTGAGCTTCGCACACCGCCGGCTCCCGTGGGGAGTACGTCTGCCCGCCCTCTCCGGCAGCGTCCGTGGTTCTGACGCCCCGGGGGCAGGGGCGGCATGCCCGCGCCGCTGGGCGGAGCCCCCGCCCCCGCCTCCCGGCCGCAGGGTGGCGCCCAATCTGGCCAGCGTGTCTGCAACAATGCCGGCTGGCCGGCGAGAGGGCGCGCGACTCCAGCGCTGGCGGCGCGGCCGACATTCCTGGCATTGTCAGACGGACAGTGGACGGACGGGCCGAGACCACGCGCCCGCCGGCCGCCAGCGCTGGGGTACAGTCGTACGCCAACACTGGGGTACAGTCGTACGCCCGGCATCCAGCCGGCTGCCGTTCACGTCCTCCGGTGTTGTAACACACGTTCGGGCCGCTACGTTGGACTCCGGTGGTGTACCTCCAGATGATCGGAATAACTCCAGCCGATAGGAATGCTCCGGAGTGCGGACAGAAGAACAGAAGGAATAAACAATTGGATGGAATTAATGGACATTAGTGGAGTATAAATACAGAGAGAAGCATTCCAAATATACACTGATCAAATGGATTAGAATGATTACAATATAAAAGGCAAATACTATAATATAATGGGAGGCAATATGGTGCATTAGCAGTGAGCATAACATACAATTGCGGATTTTAAGGAAGAGTTTAGAAAGATCGAGGGGAGGCTACTGTATTTATTGATTGGGCAGCGGTTAGACATTGCTTGGGCATGGAAATGGCTCTGATGTGCGGTTAGACATGGCTCTGATGACAATGAATATAATGACCGCTGTCCGCAAATACGGACAGTTGTTCGGCCCGACATATGCTCCATCCCCTCTGTCTGATTCGGTCTGGCAAGGTCAGTTCAAGTCAGGTCCGCAGATGGTCCGCTTTTGGACGGTATTTTCGGCTGCGCCTGCTCTTTTCCGAATATTATCGATGCCCGCGCCTGCCGAAGCTAGGAAGGGTGAAACACCTTGTAAAATACCACAACTGTGTTTTACGCCAAACTTGCATAGTCGTTTTGCCGACTTTGTACGGCATTCGGAGGCCCTGAAAACACGATGGGAAAATCGAAAATGGGGGGGGGGGACGAGATGCAAAAACAAACCGTTTGAAAACGAGAAGTTTTGCTCTCAATTACAAGAAAGAGAACGTCCTAAAAATATACCACACCCATATGAGCAGAGCAAAATCGCAGATGCAAAAACTTAATAAGTAGCATCTTCCACCCATTTTCACACGTAAAAATGCGTCCCTACAACGACGGCTCTTGGGGTTCTTTTACGAACCATTCAACCGCTCGACCATATAGTGCCGCCAACCTCTCACGCCGACTGGTCGCGGGTGGACTCAGTAAATGCCGTCGGTCGCGGGTTTCGAACCCACAACCTTGCGAGCAAGAGTCCAAAGCTCTACCAACTGAGCTACCACGGCCCCACTGCCACGACGGCGACGGCAACGGAACCAAACCTACAGATAAATTCAGCTTCATAATCAGAATGCTTTTCTTTACAATCGAACAACCAATTTCGATTCCCAGGTGCAGGCGCGCAACCAGGATTTTTCCATGGGGGGCCCGGACCGAAAATGGCATTTGGCCGGCTCCAAAAGGGCACCTGATCGGCTCCAAAAGGGCACTTTGCGGCCCGGGGCACACTGTAAGGTCTGTTGACTGGGGGTGGGGGTGGGGGTGAAATGTTTGGCCAAAAGGGCAGTTTTGGGCCCAAAGGGTACCTTTGGCACAGGCGGGGCACATAAGGCAGGTGATTTTTGGGCTAAATTTGGGACATTCCGGCCAAGAGGGCACTTTTCGGTAAAAAGGGCACTTTTGGCCAAAAGGGCACTTTGGTCTCATGGGGGGCCTGCCCCCCCACCCTCCGGTGCGCCTATGCCCAGGTGGGAGTGGGAAGTCCAACTGACGGAGCAGGGCTTAACTCGCAGCTGTCGCGAAGCTTTGCATATATTATCAGGGGCCAGCAGTGCTGAGGTTGATGAACTAGCAGCGCACTGGCCGGCTGTGCCATGGGGTCCCATGTCTCATGGAAGCTCCATGTCCCATGACCGGCACATGTCTCATGGAAGTTACATGTTACATGACCGACCCATGCGATGTCATGGCCGGCACATGGGTCACATGCCTCACGGAAGTTCAATTTTTCATGGGAGTTCCATGTCCCATTGCGGGCCCATGTGGTGGCATGGTCAGATATGTAATCAATGGGGGCTCAACCGAACGTCACACCGCCTCGAGACCCCACCAGGAGACAGCAGACTCCACCTACGATTCCAACTGGTGCCAGAGTACGACGCCCTTGACGTTTAAAGGACTCTACGAGTACACACACACACACACACATGTATATAAATATATATATATATATATATATATATATATATATATATATATATATATATATATATATATATATATTCATACATACATCTATGCATAAATATACATTTACATATACTATATATATATATATATATATATATATATATATATATATATATATATATATATATATATATATATATATATATACCGAAATATACCGAAATATATCAAAATATATAAAAATATGTACAAATGTAATATGTATATATAAATGTATATATATATATATCAATAAATATATATACATACATGTCTATATAAGCACATATGTGCACCATACATATGTAATATTTATCGCATGGTATTTTGCATTTGGTCAGAGCAGCCATTTCGATTATTTTTCACGCACAGCTCACAAGAGGTTACAGTTGAGACCCCGCGATGGCGGAAGGCTTGTAACTTCGAAACGTGAACGTTAGCATTAAACCCACGGCGTTGCAACCCCTCCCCCGCAAAAAAAAATTGCCTACAACCCTCGTGCCCACATCAAAGATCCGTGGGACATCCATGACCGTGGATAAACTTCCTTTTATTTGTCTGGTGCAAATGCCCCAGGACTATTTCAGGATGGATCCCGGAGTTGCCAGTTGGAATATTAGTAACATGGCGGACCTGGTAAAGCCCGCTCCCGCGGTGATCTTCCCCCTCCACCCTCCGATTCTGAGGAACTGGCTGGTGATTTGAGTTCAGGGACGCATCGACTGCTTCGGTCTCACGGTGCCCTAACGACCTTGTCTCTGAGGAGCTGCGGCCGTGTACGCCGCCAGCTTGCGACACAAGTACTGTCAACTCAACCATTACCAACCAGTGCCCACCAACAAAGCCACATCAACCAACGAAACCAAAATATAATAATCAACCAACCACTACCAACTACTGCCCACCAACAAAACCACATCAACCAAAACCAAAATATAATAATTAACCAACCACTATCAACTATTCCCACTCAATGCCAACGACAACCAACCGCTGCCGATGTCAACCACAAGAGGAGCTCCCAAGGGAGTGTTGAGAGACTGGCCCCTCTTAGCGAAGAAACATGACCCCCCATGGCCATAGCTGCGGAGCTGCACATCGGATCCCGGCGGGGCACCGTGCCGCCGAGGACACCAGTCAATGGTCACATCTGCCTTCAAGGCCACAGGTCACGGTCCGGGTCACAGGTCGGGTCACCAGCAACAGCCGTGCGAACAACGGCGCCACTCCCGGCGTGCAGAACCCCCGCCGACATGCGCCCGCGTTTCAAGAGAAACATGGGAGTCGAGGCGTCGGGAACTTTTTGCGCCGCGAAGCCCACATGTTCCACGGCATCACGTGGCCAGAACGGCCGCCGGTACTCACCATGGTCGGCATGGAACAAGGTGAAGCTGGGGCGCGCACGAGGCGCGGCGCTGTAGGCCCCGCCGATCCGGCTTGCTCTGCTGAGTTGCCGTGGTCAGATAAAGAGTCCCTCTGTGCTCGTACAGCGCGCGCGCCTCCCCACAATCCACACGACGCGCGACGCTTGAATGAAGCGTGCGCGGGAGGGCAGCTGCATCGGCAGAGCTTCGGCCGCCGCCCGCCAGGTGGCAGGACGAGGCGGATTACCGACGCGACTGTGCAGGAGCGCCGTCAGCCAGATGATCATGTTAGGTTGCGCTCGTGCAAGTTTCCCCTTGGAAAACAAGTGAGAGCAATATAAGGATAAGTGATGTTGAAAAGTGTGTTCTGTGCTTCTCGGATAACCACTTAACATGATTCAATCAAGCCCACAGAAACAGTCCTCGTCGCGTAGTAAAATCGCATCACAATGCCAACTAGAGACGCCTATTATTTCAAACACCAATCATTTTCGTCCTCCGCAAGACCAGCGTCCCGTGCCAACACGCTGCTGGGCCGTGGCGCCTCGGGGCTCACTTGTGTGGATAAAATCCCCTAAGAAAAAAGCCGAATTCGCGACTGACAAGACGGAATATAGGACGGCCAATATTTCGATTGGAAGCCTAATATTAAATAGGGGCCATGGACCAAGGGCAATCAGCATGTGACGTCAGCTTTCGAACTCGAGGTACAAATTTTGCGGACGACAAAGACGGATTCAACGGCCGATTTTCGCCAGGATAAAGCACTACTTTAGTGCATTGACGTGGCATCGTTTAGACATAGGCGCAGCCAGGATTTTTTACAAGGGTGATTGTTGTGGTGGGGAGTTTAGCAGCGAGGAGCTCAGCCTGAACTGTATAATGCTGGATGGAGTATTTTTGCATGGATGACCATGCGCACTGCCTCTCCCCGCCACAAACAAAAGAAGACCTATGAGAGTATTGACATAAATTGAACAACTTTACGCCAAATAATATTTTCACCTGACGGTGCTGTGTTAAAATTGGCAGGACAAAAATCCATGGAGACGGTTGCAAGATTATGAATTGTTTATTTTGGATGTTGTTCTTCCTTTCAAGAATTTCGCTCATGGGGGAAATTCTTGACGGGTCTGATATTCTGAGCATCGGAAAGCGTAGTCTCAGTCGGGACTTGGGACTTAGTCCTTAATGCAACAGAATGTCGAATAACTTTTCTATCGCTTGGCCTGCTGTTGGCGGCTCTGGACTGCTGTTGGCGGCTCTGGGCTGCTGTTGGCGGCTCTGGGCTGCTGTTGGCGGCTCTGGGCTGCTGTTGGCGGCTCTGGGCTGCTGTTGGCGGCTCTGGACTGCTGTTGGCGGCTCTGGGCTGCTGTTGGCGGCTCTGGGCTGCTGTTGGCGGCTCTGGGCTGCTGTTGGCGGCTCTGGCTGCCTGTTGGCGGCTCTGGGCTGCTGTTGGCGGCTCTGGGCTGCTGTTGGCGGCTCTGGGCTGCTGTTGGCGGCTCTGGACTGCTGTTGGCGGCTCTGGGCTGCTGTTGGCGGCTCTGGGCTGCTGTTGGCGGCTCTGGGCTGCTGTTGGCGGCTCTGGGCTGCTGTTGGCGGCTTTGGGCTACTGTTGGCGGCTCTGGGCTGCTGTTGGCGGCTCTGGGCTGCTGTTGGCGGCTCTGGACTGCTGTTGGCGGCTCTGGGCTGCTGTTGGCGGCTCTGGACTGCTGTTGGCGGCTCTGGGCTGCTGTTGGCGGCTTGGGCTACTGTTGGCGGCTCTGGGCTGCTGTTGGCGGCTCTGACTGCTGTTGGCGGCTCTGGACTGCTGTTGGCGGCTCTGGGCTGCTGTTGGCGGCTCTGGACTGCTGTTGGCTGGGCTGCTGTTGGCGGCTCTGGGCTGCTGTTGGCGGCTCTGGGCTGCTGTTGGCGGCTTTGTGCTGCTGTTGGCGGCTTTGTGCTGCTGTTGGCGGCTCTGGACTGCTGTTGGCGGCTCTGGGCTCCTGTTGGGGGGATCTGGGCCGCTGTGGTGGTGCGCTAAAGCTGATGCTGAATACCTGGATCAATATTGAACATACCATGCCTTTGAAGGTCTGCTAACCCACTGTTGGGGAGCCTATTGGGCAGGGACCTGCGCTGGTGTTGGGTCTATGTTGGTGTAACATTAGGTATTTAGGCCGTTGTTGGGATCCCAAGCAGGGGTGCCGATTTTTGAAAAACATTGGGGGGCAGAAGTGCCAACACACCCCCTCCCCCCTCAACCTCATTCGCCCACTATATTTTCAGATCTCAGAAATTCTGAGTTTTTATTCGACCATGTGACTGTTTGTTTCTTTAGCTTACTCACGAATGAGGAAAATCGTCTAATAACGGGTGAAGTCACATAAATAAAAGAACAGCGCACAGTTCATGTCAACATAACAACTCTGAGTAATGGCATACGACTGCAGTTTCATACAGTGGGCTCGGATCTATCGTCATCATCATCGTCAGCCTCCTCCCGTCACTCCGCACACCGGCTTAAATACAAATGTTTCAGCGATGATTATATGCAGGCTAAACACACCGGCCTTGATGGAGTATCGGAGCAGAGCAGACCTGAACTATGACGACAGTCGGTGAAAGTACTTCCTTGGCGCCTAACATTAGGGAGGGGCGAAGCCAAAGTTGTGATTGGGCGAGTTCAGTGTCGGGGAGGATATTTTCATTCACACCTGTGACATCAAAATATCACTTTGCAGTTTCCAGTGAATCTGGAACACTTTACCACAGGGCAATTCATTGTTGAATTGTTGATTACTCAGGCAGGGTCGCTTAAACGCCAACAGTCGTGCACATGTACCTTGTGCATCTTGCGCACTCGGCGCATCCGCCACACTACGTGCGCTTCTCCAGTTTCTGCTAGGTCTCCAACGTTGCTAATTGCTGTCACACGACAGTCTCGTGCCATATTTGGCATGTGGATTTACAGGTATGGCGGCTCGCTTAGAAAATTCCATGAATTAAATTCCATGTATTCGTTTTCTTTTCCCACATTTGCTCGTGGTTACGAAATTATGATGTACTGAGCTGTGATGCACCTCATATCTTAGGCTAAATATGCTCCAAGATTTTCCACTGAGCCGAGACCCTAGCTCGGTGTTCGCTGTTTTACCCGTTGTGTTTTTATTCGTCTACGGATGTGTTTTAGAGCTGCAGCCAATTTTTTACGGGCCAGGCACATATTTGAGACCCGGCTACTTTTTAGAGCTCTGTTGCTTTTTTTTGTACAGCGGTTACATGCTTGAGGTACCGGTGCGTTTTCGAAGACTCCGATGTCTTTATTTCGTGCCCGGACTTTTTCTTCCTTTTTACGACCAATTCGCTTTTTGGGGGTCAAACCATATTTTAAGGCCCTGCCGCTTTTTTGCGAAACTCGGGCTTTGGAGGGCCCGGTGCATTTTCGGCCTCCCGTTGTGCTCTCAGGGCTTCGCTGTTTATTTGAGGCGTTTATTTATCGCACATTTGTGGAACCCCAGCATAACCTTGGTTCCTTCCGTATAATTTCCGGGGTCACGGTGCGAGGCATTTCGTTCCCAGGTGCATAGTTCCGGGGGACTCGGAACAGTTCTCCGGGTTAAACGAAACTTTGTGTGACTTCTGAATTCTTTTTTTGAAGTCCGAGTCTCGGTCTGATTTCTTTGGCACTTGGCACTACTATGTGTATCGCCGCAATTTTTCAACTCCTGTGCGCTTTTTTCGGGGCCGTACGCAATTTTTTAAGGCATCTGGGGCATGCTTAGAGCTCAGGAAAAAAAAATTCCTGACTCGGACGTATATTCTTCGGAATTTCTCCTTATTTTATAGGGCACTGACTTACTTTTTATCGAGTTCAGATGTGTTTTGTGGGGCCACGCTGTGCTTGCAGAGGGGTATTTGTGACGCCTCGACTCAAATTTTTGTTACTACCGCCGGAATTCTGGGTCCAGTACGCGACATTTGGGGGCATCGTCGCGAGTTATCCGGGCGTGTTGTAATTAGCTCCCCCAGCACGATTTTGGTTGAATCATGTGCAAATTTTTGGGAGCATGGTGTAATTGTTACGGTGCCCGCTGTATTCACAGCACGCTACGCGAATTCTGGGCCCCCGATGCGAATTTATGAGGCCCAGCGCGATTTTTGGGGAACCGGCGCGATTCTTGGGAGCATACCCCTTCAGGATGGGGGCAGCATTTTTCCCCTTGTTACGCCACTGCGACTGCTCAGCGTTTTCCCGCAGCTGGCACCATCGAGAGTAGAAAGGCCCTTCGGATCATTTTCTTTCGAGACCTATTCTGATTTTTTCCGGTGCTCGGGTCGACTCGATAGAGCCCCGTTGTGATTTTTGGCATCAGGTATATTTTCTGTAAGCCACCTGCATGATATTTTTGGGCCCCACTACGATTATTCGGGCTCGAAGTTCCTCGCTTTTTGTCGGTGCCCCAGCAGGACCTTTTCCGGGGTCCGACGCCTTCCTACTGTGGATCCTTGACGCAATTTTTCTGCTCGCAGGGCGACATTCCGGGTAGATATTGGTTCTTGGGAAGCCAGCTGCCACGTGTGGGGCTCCGACGCGGTGTTTTGACCCCAGCGAGATTTTCAAATGAAGCAGCCTGAATTGTTTGGTCTAAGTGCGATTTTTCTTGGGCACCGTGGTCACTTGTTTTGATATCTTGTGCCAGTTTTAGTGGCTACATTTCTTCTTCTTTTCTTTTTTCGGGGGGGGGGGGGCAACACGTTTTATGAACTTCGAAGCCATTGTTGTGGAACCTTTGGATCCATGAGTGACTTTTCGTGTCGGGTCTGTTTTCGTTTCCCGGCTTCATTTGTTGGGTGATCCCAGGGAGACTTTTAAAGCCCCGGTGTGACCTGCCATGCATCTAGTGATTTCCAGGAGCCCGAACGATAATTATTGGTACCCACAGGCTCAGCGTTATTTTCACGGGGCACCAGCCCTACAGTTTATGGCCCCGTCGTGATTTTCTTGAACACCGCCACACCCAGCAGCAAACTTCTGAGGCCCCAGCGTCATTATCAGGGGCTTCTGCGCGACATTTTGGGGACACGCAATGTGAATTTCTGAGGCACGGTGCGATTTTTTGGGGGACCGAGGGGGATTTCTAGGGGGCGTGACACATTTTTTCCTGAGCTTGGCGGATTCTTAGCGGCCCCACAATCTGTCAGGAACTGCCCGCAATGCCCCCATTCGGTATCCCACTGTGCAATGCAATGCTGCAACATAAGAATCCAGAGATAGTTCATCTGTTTCATCACTCACACGTGATTTAAACTCCCAAGTTGTTCAAACAGTTTGAGGAAAGTCAAACATCTGCTACATGGATTGGCAAGGATGGAATATAAGGCAACATGAATACCATGGAATTCAGATCACAGTAGTTATGCTGCAATACATATCTTCTCCGCAGGCTGCTTTGGAGATGGATGCGCTCCTGAAGTTTGATCAGGGTTGGAGTTGGAGGTGGATGGCGCAGCACTGCAAAGAATATTACATATGATTCAAAGAACTTATTTATGTGTCACTTTTTGTGTGTCATTTAACCTCCCAATTGAAAAGTATGCCTCTCCAGAGGAAATTAGTGGTCACATCATGTTCAGCACACTAATGAATACTGCATTTAAAAAAATTCAAAGTAGTCAGGAATTACCATAAACTGAAAAATCATCCAAAAAGCCGGGCAATATTGCAGTTTAAAGTAACCACCAGACAGGTTTTCCACACATTTTACCTCCATGAAGCATGCAAAGGGGTCAGGTTTGGTTAAGTCAGGAGAGGTTAAGCTTTGTTGTGAGGAAGGAAAAAAATTTGGAGAAAGCAAAATTAGAAGAAAAATTATACAAAAAAAGAGTTCATGCCAGTTTAGATTAGGTTAGGTTAGGTTTTTTAAGTTGAAAATACTTTAGAAATTTGATTGAGTATTTGAATTTGAATGAAAAGCAATTCATTTCTTGTATGGAAAGTAGGGCCAGGTTATGTAAGGTTATCTTACATCTTTCTTCAACTTTGTTTTATGCTACATTACCTAATTCCACATCCTTTTGGGTGTTACTTTTACTCCCAATTGATAAGTATACATTTATAGAGGAAAGGATGGTAAATTTGTGCTTTTAGGTGTTTTATGAATGTTTGGAATTTATATTTGCAATGCAATGTTTATGGATGTGACTAAGGTGATGAGACCACTCATTTTCTGTGAGTGGTCTCATTAGGTTATAAATGGGCTTTGAGTTAGGTAACATGGCATAAAAATAAATCTCTTAAAAATACAACATAACATAACCTAACCTAACATAGCCTAACCTGGTTTTGGAGAAACCGATTGTAAAAACAAAATTGTGAAAAATATCAGGCGATTTATTTTATTTTCTTGAAATTTTACAAACGAAAAACCTCACTCAACCTAACCTAACAGGATTGTTGTGCTTTAAGGTTGGACCAACATTTGCAACAAAGGACAAGTTTGTACCAACATTTGCCTCTGTAAAAGAAACAAATTGGCTAGGTTTGGTTATGTTAGGTTAGTTTGGGTGTTTTAAGTTGGAATTTTTTGCAAAACTTTTCCCAAATTAAAAAGAAAATGGAGCTTTTTTAAGCTGCTATGGTGGCTAGGTTAGGTTAGGTTAGGTTATAAAAAATAAAAGAAGAACATATACTGCTGACATTTTTCAAATTCATGTGTTGGTTTCCTTTCTCAAAATGAAGGTTAGGTTAGTGCTATGTTTCATTTGTTTTTTTGTTTGTTTTTATTTGTTATCCTATGTCACCTAATTCAAAGCCCTTTTTGGTGAGTTTGCTCACCACCTGAAAAGTAGGCATTTGTACAGAACATGAGTGGTCCATCATTTTAGTCACATTCATAAACATTGCATTGAAAAGATAAATTCCAAGAATTCATAGAACGCCTTAAAACACAAATTTACCAAAATAAGTGCTCACAGCAAGTTCATCACACTTCTAAACATTGCATTACAAAAAATCGGAGAAATCAGAAATTACCTTAAGCTGTAAATTTACCGAAAGGTGTGCCAACCCCTAACATAAATGCAACATTGGGTGCGCTGCATGACCAACGCAGTCGACGCGCCCATAAATTACAATAACCAACCAGCTACCATCAGTTATTCCCACCATAATATTCCCACCAGCCAAAACCCTGAAACTTTTAGTGTTGCTGCTGTTTACATCATTTGCAAGATTGCTTTGATGTGTTTCGCCTGCTTTGCTTGCATGTTGGCAATGTTTTTCCTCCAACAAATAAAGCATTGATAGGCCTGGTCAGGCTTATCCTTTTGCTTCAAGGTTTCAATACTTTTATCTGAGAAAATAGATTAGGCTAGCTAATTTTATGTTAGGTTACCCTGCAATTTCTAAGGCTATATATATTGAGTTATAGTATATGGCCCAATTGAACACCCTCCTTTTTGACATTATTTTACTTTCACACCAAGATTAAGCATATGGAATGGAAATGAGTGATTACACTATCTTAGTCATGTTAATTAGCATGCATTCAAGCATCCCTATAAAAAAAACTTGTTTGTGATCTAAACTGGAAGTCAACCAAATTTTGTGTTTGTTGGTAACACGTATGTTCTTAATGCATATGAATAGCAAGCATGATAAGACCCTCATGTTAAGCATTTCCCACTAAGTTATAATTACACTAAGTTATGGTTAAAGGAATTAGATATAAATGAATAGGTCAGATCTGGTGACTGAAATGGTGCATTTATGAGCCACATTTTTGACAGAATGGACAAAGAATGATACCAGGTGACATGTGTATCAACTAGGTACATTTACATTTGAACAAGTTTTTTGTCCTGTATAGTGAGCGGAATGTAAAATAGCTTAACCAGTTTGTACGTTTTTCTGTTCCATCTTGAAACTCAGTTCATAATATAAGCATACTCCTTTTTGTTGAAAAATAGCATTGTTCTTATCATAGGAGCACATGTTCAACTTTCTTGATGAATAGGATCAATGTGCGGTATTATATAGTTTTTGTTTGGGCGATTGGAGCATGATTGCTCGATGTCCTGACCTATGTAATTTTTGTCTCAAACAGCATAAAGGGGAGGTTATCATGAGGAAACAAGTGAGTCCCGCCTATATTTAGGTTGATTCGTTCCCTCGACAATTATTGGACTTGTGTAAAATGACAAAAATGCATGAGAATTCGCTTGGCCATTTCTGATCACCATATTGTTTTCTGGTGTTTTCTGATGTGATTTCAATCAATTGGCCCTCATTCCTTTGGAAAATGAAAACTTCCAAAGATATAAGGACCTTATGTTGAAGTACGTCTATCTAAGAAATCAGTCCAATAAAACAATATTAAAACATTGAAATAACTGTTTTTGTACTGTTTTTGGAAACAAGAAAATAATTTGACTATGGATACATGCTGTCCCAACTCAACAACATATGGGAAAGGTGGTGGAAAGGTTTTGGGTGTGGTGGTATATAATGAAAAAGAACATACAATTATTAATACAAATTAATGCAACCTAACCTAGCCAATTGATGTTAAACAGCCTAAAACCCGCCGACGCTGCACTACTTACGCGCACTGATATTGCATTACTTAAAACTTACTGATGTTGGATTACCTACATACGATTTTAAGATGCGATTTCTAAAACGAATCTTATAGGACTGTCCATAATAGCCACTGTACGTGGAGGGCATGTATCCTGAAACAAATAAATTAATACATAGGAAGACGTCAGCCTTCCACAACCGCCGGCTGCCAGCGACCATCGTGCAGACAGCGGGTCAGGCGTGCACGGCCCAGTTCGCGGACCGCCCATAGGTCATTGGCACATAGTGACCAGATTAGGCCGCGAGTGGTGCCGTTGCTGTATCCGCTCCCGAAGCCGTCCCCGTCGGCTCCTGCGACGTCATTTGCGCCAGGGGTATCTCAGCTGAGGCCACCATCAGTGGGAGCCTTACCCGCTGGCGTGAATGTTCCCTTGACGCCCTGGTTAGAAACATAGAATAGAGTTCAAACCCCTCTGTGACAGAGACGATCACCACATGTCCGCCGACCACTCGTGCATTACGGCTGCAATGCGAGTGATGAATGAACGCAGACGAAACTACAAGTGGACGATTCTCATATTGTGAGTTCCTGTTTGTCTTGTTTTTCCGCCAACCACAGTTGACGAACCACGCAGGTAATTGGGCTGCCGCCGTCGTTACTTGGTTATGTTATAAGTTCGCGATACATTCGTACCTGACATACGTATGCGCAAATAGACGTAGAAATCGTACTAAGAATATATTCGCACTGGATATATTCGTATTCGGGGAGTTTTATGAACCACGCAAGGACGCTACATCCGCAGTTGGGTCGGAGGTAGCCGTTTTCATCCAACTTTCCAATTTGTGACTTGTATCTTCAAGAACAGATGCAGCCAGCTTCCTGCACACAGACATAGCGAACAGATGTCATCAGAAGGTATGAGCAAACACCCCCTGGCACACCAATTATTTTCACAATTCTCCACCCATATATGCAGACTGCATTTGCGCCCACAAACCAAACGCGTGCATCCATTCATGTATAGGCTTAAGGTCAGGCCTAGTCCATGTGGTTTATACATACAAATACACAAATACATATCACGTGGGCTATCTGAGGGGCCTCTATCCGAAGGGGGCCTGCAGCGGTGAAGAGCCTCTTGTTCCGGCTATATGGGGCCTCCTGTCGGTGGCGGATCCAAGGAGGGAAGTTGGGGCACATTCCCCCATGGAAGGTAGCGTTTCTTTGGCCAGGAAGATGCGTCCTTCCGCGAAGGCTGTGGTGGTTGGAGTACATATAAATACACCCCAACCCCCTAAACTTTTTTTTCAGCCCGAGGCGCCTATGGGTTTTGTGTGGCAGCTATGCGCAGCTACGGGTTTCCTGTGGCGGCTATGTGACCTCTTATGACGACAGTGGGCCTCCTGTTGCGGTCTAGGGGTGCGGTTAGATCACTTCAGATGGTCTTCTGTGGTGACTTTTCAGAAACTCTCCTGCCACTGAGGAGAAGAAGCTTTGGCGCACTTGCTCCCCCTGTTTGTCCTTTCTTCCGCTCTTGAACGGGGGAGACAACTTGACCAGCTAAAATGGACGGTAGAGGGAGCCTACCAATATGAGGAAAAATCCCGTTATTTTAGAGGCGCTTGATGGTCAGTCTGGTGGAGACGGCATCTTGTCAGGCAAGAAGATTATCACTGTACCGTTAATGATACACTTCGTTGAAGTTGAAGAATAGGCCTTTCATTTGGTCTACGTCAAAGAAATATATATTGCCATCAAGCATGCAAGATAGCGTGGAGAAAATCGTGAAATTGCATGTAAACCAATGGTGAAGGGAAACCTTCAAGCCCACTACCAACCCAACTTCGTGGAAACAGCCTGCGTTCTACGAACCGGATGTTGCCATGACAACGGACAAGCTGTGACCAATAGTCTGTTAGTTGGAATTGCTGGAGATCGTGGCGACCGTGAGCGATATGGGTTCTTCCGATGGGACCATGTGGGGGAAGCAGTTGTGACTGGCAGAAATCCACCCATTCCACTCAAATGCATCGTCATGCTGATCCTCAATGGTAACCTACTACCCTGGATTGCTATATTGTCACAGCTATCGGGAACACATGCAGCATTTCCATAGCATGGTTCATTTGGACGTTATTGCGTTAACCAACAATGCTCAACAGACGTTTTGGTCGCCTTTCATTCGATCTTTCATTTTGTGTTTCCTTCTGCCGCATCATTATTGCACCTGTCGTTGCATCATGCAAGGGTAAACCATCTGCACTTGGTTTATCCTATCCTGCCCACCTATCATGACATTTTCCATAACAGGTGCCTGTCGGTGGTCGCCGATTCACCGCATCGGATTAAGCTGTTTCGGAGGACTTATGCCGTCGTCGAGGATGGAGATGTTGTCTTCCCAATTGTATCCGGTGGAACGGTCATGGTGAGTCGCCAGTGTCCTCCAGCGAAGTCTTGGAGAAAGGCTGCGGAGAGCTATGGATCTCCCCAACACTAACTCAGTATGATGTTGGGGTGTGAATAATGGCGATATATATATATATATATATATATATATATATATATATATATATATATATATATATATATATATATATATATATATATATATATATATATATATATATATATATATATATATATATGTATATATATATATATATATATATATGCATGTATATACGGATCTACAGAAGAAAAAAAAAACTTAATCGTGTCAACCAGCGAACTCCCTAGGGGGGCTAAATTAAACTTCGTAACTTCGTTAGTGTCGGGAGTTGTAGACTTCCGAGACTAACTTCGGAACTTCTGTATATAGGGCAAATCATTACGGTGTGATTATCTGCACTATGATCGGTTTTACACATTCAGAATTTTGACATAGTTAGCAAATTTCCCATCCAATACTTACACCCTCAAATAGCAGAATAGTCGGAAGTAACAGGATAGTCGGAACTTACCCATCACCCACCTCAGCTCTGCTGTAAAGAAAACCTTATGTATTGAATATTGTCCTAGGTGTTGTTCGCGTTGCAGGTTTATGGACAAAGCAGCCAACGAGTCAGTCCGACCACCTAGCTGTTCAGCCAGTGGTACGGCGTATCTACTGAGCAGTGAGTGGGCAGCGAACAGTGGCATGGCGTATCTACTACCTCGACGTGTGAATCAGTCCAGGATGATTGAGGTCGTGATTGGCTGGTTCGATGTTTTCAACAGTAGGACGTCGTACGACACACCTCCGGAACGTCGTGGGGACGGCAGCACCCCTGCTGCAAAACCGTGCAGGACGCTGCCCTTAGCCGGATGGAGGATCTGACAACCTCTGTGCTGAGGTGCATAGCGCACACTGTGAAATACATTTTGGACTCTATTTCGCATTTTGGACGTTATGATCATTAGACGTTATGAACTTTGGACGTTAATAACTGGTGCTAAATGATCCTTGAATGTTAAGATAATGATCATACACACCGAAGATCATTGGAAGCGTTTTCGCCGCTCTTCTGCCGTTCCAGCACGGCATCCTGAGGAAAATCTGCACTCCATGCAGCCAGCATACATTTTGCAAAGAAAGCAGAGGAGCGCAATGTTGGATGACGACACACTTAAATCAAGATGGCGCCGAGAACTGCTTTTCGCAGCTGAGGGGAATGAGCGGTGCAAATGTCCGCCCGAACGCAATGGAAGTAAGGAACGACTTGTAAAATCCTGACTTGCACTTCATGGAAAAAATTAGTCATGTGAAAATTGACCTACTTAGCTCTCATGGTTACTCCTGTTCCGCCCTGATTGATTAGCCGTTTATAGTACCTTTGAGGAAAGTGATTTTTTCCTTCAGAATAGCTGGGGCAAATCACACAACAAAGACACACCACACCACAAATTATCAGCTGAGTTATGCTAAGCTGAAAATTGTGCGTTCATGGCTGACGGCTGCACATGCGTGGGGATGCCGGAGGCGTTTGGTCTGGCCGATCTTAATCTGGTCGCCGAACAAAGAATGAGAGCACCAACACTCTGCAAAAACATGGGGCACTGTTGCGTAGCTCGCTTGAAACTGTGATCTAGTCGGAAGTGTATAATTTCATTTATCTTTCCAATGGTGTGAGCTAGTCAGGAGTGGTAATCAAGGGCCATGTGAACTAACATTAAGGTGGCAAAGCTTTGTGGAGAGAATGGGAAGGTTTTTGGGATCTGTGGGAGGATTTTTTGGGCAAGACATATGCATTTGCATTGGGTGTGCTCTATCGAAGCAATATAGGTGTGGAAATACAGAGCAACAGATGTGAGTAGGCTCTGAGTACATATTTGTAGGAGGGAAACTAGGCAGGTTATGGGGAGATGAGGCTGGGGTTCAAAACACAGAAAAATCATTCCTGAGGAAAGAGCCTGACATGTGTTTGTGTGAACGGCGGAAATATTGGACACACAATTTGGGAACCTCATTCATACATGCTATCTGAAAATAATTCAGGAATATGTTATTCGGTACAACAGTATTATTTTCCCATAGGACGTAATGCTAATATATTCCTTAACAAGAGGTCAAATGGTGACCTTGAGTGACAAGGTGATTTGGTGCGTCGCATTCTATCTTGAAAGCGGTCGCACAAGTGCATAAGTCATTCCAATAAGTGAATTCCACGGAAAGTTATGCGGTAGCCGATATTTAACCTCGTTGACCTTTTCGAACTCTGTACGTGAAAGGGTTCGTGGTAGCAAAACAAAATTTTTTTTTATTCCTTTTTCGACTATCTCCTTTAACCCTAATTTTTTATTTAATTCTCCTTTTTTTTTTTTTTCCTTTTCTTTTTTTTTTTTTTTTTTTTTTTTTTTTTTTTTTTTTTTTTTTTTTTTTTTTTTTTTTCCTTTTTTCCTTGTTGGTTTTTTCTTTTTCTTTTTTTTTTTTTTTTTTTTTTTTCTTTTTTTCCTTCCCCTTTTTTTTTTTTATTCTTTTTTTTTTTTTCCCCTTATTTTTTATTTTTCAATTTTTCCATTTTTTCTTTTCCCCCATTTTTATTTTTTTCTTTTTTTTTTTTTTTTTTTTTTTTTTTTTTTTTTTTTTTTTTTTTTTTTTTTTTTTTTTTTTTTTTTTTTTTTTTTTTTTTTTTTTTTTTTTTTTTTTTTTTTTTATTTTAACCTTTTTCCCTCCCCGTTTAGTTTTTTTTTTTTTTATTTTTCTTCTTTTAATAATTAGGCTTTTTTCCCCTTCCCTTTTTTTACTCTTTACTCTTTTTCTCTTTTTTTTTTTTTTTTTTTTTTCTCTTTTTTGGTTTTTTTTTTTGTTTAACTTCCTCTATCATTTTTCCTTTTTTTTTTTTTTTTTTTTTTTTTTTTTTTTTTTTTTTTTTTTTTTTTTTTTTTTTTTTTTTTTCTGGGTCTTCTTGGGGGGCCCCCTTTTTTTTTTTTTTTTTTTTTTTTTTTTTTTTTTCGCTTTTTTCTTTTTTTTTTTTTTCTCCTCTTTCCTTTTTTTTTCTTTTTTTTAACTTTTTTTTTCTCTTTTAAATTTTTTTTTTAATTTTTTTTTTTCCCTAATTAATTTTTTATAAAATTTTTTTTTTTTTTTTTCCTTCTTTTTTTTTTTTTTTTTTTATTTTTTTTTTCTTTCCTTTTCTTTTTTTTTTTGGGGTTTTTTTTTTCTTTTTTTTTTTTTTTTATTTTTTTTTTTTTTTTTTTTTTTTTTTTTTCTCATTCTTTTTTTTTTTTTTTTTTTTTTTTTTCCCTTTTATTTTTTTTTTTTTTTTTTTTTTTTTTTTTTTTTCTTTCTTTTTTTTTTTTTTTTTTTTTTTTTTTTATTTTTTTTCCTTTTTTTTTTTTTTTTTTTTTTTTTTTTTTTTTTTTTTTTTTTTTTTTTTTTTTCTTGTCTCTTTTTTTCTTCTTTTCTTTGCTGGTACTTTGTGTTTGTGTGGTTTTTGGGTTTTTTTTTTCCCCCCCCCACACTTCTTTTTTTTTTTTCCCCTTTTTTTTTTTCCTTTTCTCCACGAGAGGTTCTTTGTTTTCTCTTTTATTCCCTTAAAACTAACGCACATACGTTTCTTTTCTCCTCAATAACATCCAGTTCCCTACCTCCAAATGTATATCTGAAAGTCTCACCTCCAGACCCCAAATGCATAACCTAACACCTTTCATAGTTGAAAGACATCTGCCATTAATCAGACCACATTTTTGGGTCCTCCAGATCTAGATGAATATCACTAAATTATTCACCACCGATAACCATTTTTACCAGCTTGTTGTCATCAGCAAATTTTAACACCCCATCCCTCAGCCCTACCTCAATGCCTTTTTGTTGGTGTTCTATATTTTAAAAATAAATATTGCCCGAATTCTTTCTGATGTGGCGTTATGGACCAGGATAATATTGTTGAGCAGAGCTTGCTGCGTAACCACTGACACCGCAACCAGGTCCATGCATTCCAGTTCAACGGTGTAATTTTGGCCGAGAGTTCCACGTGCCGCCAATGCCGTCCCGGCAGCTCGTCCTCGGTCTTATCGGGCCAGTTGCCGACTAATCCTCCTAGCCGGGGGTTAAACACGGGCCAGTGAAGCGACTCGAACCCTGCCTTGTCAGGGCAGGGGAGATCAGCGCAGGTCAGCGCTCCAACCAACTGAGATGCAGGGGTGGGATACGCTCATGCCAGAGATCAAACGTTGGCCTTGGAAATCACATGCCTTGGATACGCTGTTTCTTTGCCAGATAGGGCATTATTCGGCGCTAATGTTCATCCGATTAATGCATCCGTACCGTGTAGATTAATGCGTTTGTAAGATGTGATTCGTACCGTGAAGATGGCACCAGAGCAAAGTGAAAACTTTGTTTTGAGGACTTCGGTCAAACTTTGAGATTGTGCGTCACAGGCTCGAATGTGCTGCATCCATGAGCCATAAGCCAATGTCTGTGTGTTAGCCCACGGCGCAAAGTAAAATATCGTGGAAGTTATAAAGCACCATGCGATGGTGTCAGGCGGACGTGTTCCCGCGACTTTGAGGCCTGGGAGAGGACTGACTGAGGACACCGAGGCGAAAAAGAAGAAAAAGAAGACCCACTAGTGATTAAGAAAATATATTTGTTTCTATTTTGTAGATAGCTTGTGGCTTTTAATCTACCTGCAGGTATTATAGGTTAAGTTAGAGAATCATAATTTTTATAGCTCGATTCGTCTCATGGTGTATATTGTTTACATTAGATAACCTTGAAATCGTGGCGTTCACGGGGTAGTTTCGTTCGTAAGATAAGTTTTTGTTTTATATTTTGTGGATAGTTTGCTGCCTTCTTTCCTGTGTGCAGATACCATAAGTTAAATTATATAATACTAATTATTTCTTAGCATAATTTATTTAGCCTTGTGGTGCATAGTACTTAACTAATATACCTTCAGGTGGAGCGGCCACGTTACTTAGGTTTCTGTTAGCATAGAGTAATACGTTTGAACTGAACTTAGTAATAAGAGTAGCAAAAAAGAGCAAAAGAAATAGATATGTAAATATATATAAATGCAAGGGAACTGGGAAGTGTGAGTGTATGGGAGTCATTGGGGACTTGAGTAAGGAAGTAAATATGTCAGCAAGGGAGGTGGAGCGCCTGAAGTGTTTGGTGTCAAGGCCTATCATAGGAAATGCCAGCCAGGCAAGCCAGGTGCAGGAGTCTGGGAGTAATAGGGGTGGTGACCACTTGGTCCAGGATAGTAGAGTGGAAAATAACTAGAAGCCAGATTACCAGACTAGCTTTAAGGGCAATTGACGCAGGCATTGCAATTAATAATAGGTTTGAGGCACTACAAGAGAGGGAGAGTGATGCTGCTAGCGATGAAGGTAGGAAAGATCAGGTAGCTGAAGATAGAGAGATGGAGGTTTTAGTTATAAGGGTCTCGAGAGTTAAGTATATGGATCGCACATTTTGTAGTAGGAACCCCAGCAAACGGACTCATGTTTGCTTCCCAGGTGCCCAAGTAAAGGATGTTGGGGATAGGTTAGCAGGAGTAATGAAGGACAGTGAAGAGAGTGCAGTAGTAACTGTGCAGTTTGGTGTAAATTATGTAGGAAGAGCTAAAACAGAGGAAACAATACAAGAGTATAGGGCTTTGATAGGTACGTTAGCAAGAAGTAGGAAGGAGGAGTGGTAACATCCATCTTCCCTATGGTAAATGCAGGTATATAATGGTATTCGAGGGTCATTGGGCTGAATGCCAGGATGGCCAAAATTGGCAAAGAGCTTCGGGTGAGATTCTTGGATTTGTGAGGGGATTTTGTTGGGAGTACTGAAATGTTTGCATTATATAGGTTACATCTGAGCAAGAGAGGAGTGAAATTGCTCAGCAATAGGTATGAGTAGGCTCTCAGTATGAAACAGGGAAACTTGGCAGGTGGATGTACCTGATAAGGAGAGAAGTATTGCAAGTAAGGTAAGGAATAGTTCATCATATTTGCATGTCTATACCAGGAGCGTTTCGAACAAAATTGGGAACTGCATGCATATACGTTGTCTGAAAAGGTATATTTGGTATGTATATCAGAGGCATGGGTTAATGAAAGCATATTTCGAGACAGCTTGCAAAAATTCGAATTGACAAGCTACAACTTGCATGTTTATCAAAGGAAGGCAAGGATAGGAGGAGGTATGCTCTTGTATGTCAAGGAAGTAATGAAATGTCATTCCATAGAGGGTAGTGTACATATTGAAGGAGTAGAATCCTTGTGGTTAGATATAATTCTGAAGAATACAGTTTATGATTGGGGAATTCTATAGATCTGCAGACCAGAATGAAAACATGAACAGGTTGACGGAGAAAGAGAAAAGTATGAGAGTGCAGGAGAGAACTGTTGAATCCCATAGAGACATGCTTTCGATAATAGTGTGCCCTGGTCTATGCAGTATGACGCTAGTAATAACCTGGTGCCACTTTATCAGAACCGCACATCTCGCTCGGGAACTGATCTCAGCTTTACGCACCCAACAGCTGGTGATCGTCTTGCTATCTTATACTTGCCTACTACCTCACCCACTTCCGCATGTGCCTAACGATTACCGTGCCTTACGGCAGTCTCCCACATTCACTTCGGGCTTTGCATACCACTTTCGTGGACAAGGTAGCACTAAAAAATAAATATGATAAAGGGGCACCTATGTTACCGTGGGAGTGAATATTTTTCATCCAAATGTCAGCAGTTTTACTGCAGGAAACAGGCAAGATGAACCGCAACAATTTGTTTAAAATAACTGTATTAAGGTCCTAGAGTTCACAAAGCCTGAACTAGATGAAACAATGAATCCGTTCATGTGCCGGATGCCATGCATTATTACGCCATAGGAATAGAAAAGGATGCGGTGTTGCATGATATACATATGCATCACTGTCGATCAAAAGACTCAGCGAACTCGAAATAGATGGTAAGGAATGGATTTGGGCCAAATATAAAATTCAGGAATCCACTTTGCTCATCGGTTGTCTTTACTTGCCTCCGAATCTGTACTCTGAACGGCTACAGCTCTTTATCGACCGCTTCATTGAAACTTTTAGAGCCTAGTACATACCCACTCACAGACGTCGACACTGGTATTAGGCGACTTGAATGCAGGGAATATCTATCTAGATCCGCTGTTGTAAACACACAGTGTCATAACACACTTCGACCACAAACTTCGAGACACCGCTACCATGCTAAGCCTTACTAAACTTATCTATCTCTCACTATCGTTCCTCCACAGCCAAGCCGCGGAGTTTACAACATGATGTGAGGTTACAGAATGCCAGACCCAGGATGACGAACTGCACCAGTATAAACACGAACTGGGATCAATTCTTGGACGACGGCCCGGACACTGCAGCTGACCAGCGAACACCTGCCGTTTGCAGCAGCAAACTGCTGCCAAATCCTGTATTCCCATAAAAACGGTACTGCAAAGGCCACTTCAAAAGCCGTGGTTAACAAGTGAGCTGAAACGCCTTATTAGAAAACGAGGCAGACTATTCAGGTGTGCGAGACAAAGCAACCATGACAGTGACTGAGACTGCTGGAGACATCAACGGAACACGGTGACTAGCATGAATAGCCAATTAAAAATACAGCTTTTACAACGGCAAGTGCATACGCTCACAGATCACGCTTATGACCCTACTTGACCAATGACCAAAAGTCGCACTAAATTGTGGTTGCGACCCATACTGGATTGGTCGGCGGCTTCACGGATGATCTGTTGCGTCGGCGGTTAGGGATAAATGATAAAATAACCCATTGAGGAATGTGTACCTATGTTCATCTTTCACTCCAGTGTCATTCCACATCTTCAGATAGGTACCATGATTTATACACCTAGTGCTTTTGCACCATTCTGAGAAAATGTTCAATGGAATCGTGTGACTGATTACAATACAGGTTATAATAATGATGATGATGGTGATGATGATGAAATTGATTGTACTACTGAATGATTGTTCTTTGTCTTACTTCAGTCGGCGACAAAGACCATATCCTAAAAATATGAACGAAATCGCAGTGATGCGCATATGATGCCGAATACCAGCGCGAACCACTGCTGATGTCATGAACACTGGATTCACCGACGCGGCTTATGTAGTCAAGATCGTCCTGGTCCAGTAGGCCTGAAAACTAACGCAGATTACAGAAGCGCAGTGCGTGTATTGGGCAAAAGAAACTCTTTTCTTGTCTCACAGCATTGCGCTACAGTGCTGCCTAGAGTCCCGTCACCAAATCCGAAGAAGGCAAATCATATATGACATGCAATATTTCGCACGTATGTATGTTTGCATGCTGCACCGTATGTACCGGATATTGATGGTGGTAGCAGGTAAATAACGCACCGTGCACTTTAAAGCATAATTCCCTGCCGTCTCATCTACGACTGCAAGACGTGTCTGCAGTGGCTGGAGTCTGTTTGTTTGTTTATTGGTTGGTTCACGACACACTTTATGCACATTCACGGCTAATGGCGCCGCCCACACTGTTTCGCCGGTGGGCCGCGGGATTGGGAAATGTCCTGAGTGGCGCTAGAGTCGAACCGGTGACCTTTGGTACCCGTAGCCCGACACCTTAACCACTCGGCCATCCCCGCCCCCGGTGGCTGGAGTCGACAGTGCTGATGTTGATCCAGGGGCTACCGGCAGTTGCGGGTCTACGAACAGTCGATGGCGTCGCGGGTGTCGGCACCGACACCCTGACAGTCCACGACAGCGCCGTTGTCACCCACGCGGACACGTCCGTAATGTCGGGCCGGGCGCGCGGCATGTCGCACGTGACGACTCCGACGAGCACCAACCTGCCGTGTTCTGCTGTTGTTGTTGTCTTTATCAGTGGAAGAGTGTCATCCGATACATTCAACCAGCCGTTCTCCAGCGTGGCGAGCGGGCCGCCGCAGTCTCCCAGACTGGCCCACCACTGTCTCCCAGACTGGCCACCACTGTCTCCCAGACTGGCCGCCGCTGTCTCCCAGACTGGCCGCCACTGTCTCCCAGACTGGCCGCCACTGTCTCCCAGACTGGCCGCCACTGTCTCCCAGACTGGTCGCCGCTGTCTCCCAGACTGGCCGCCGCTGTCTCCCAGGCGGGCCACCGCTGTCTCCCAGACTGGTCGCCGCTGTCACCCAGTCGGCCCACTTGGCCGCCGCTGTCTCCCAGGCGGGCCGACCGGCCGCCGCTGTCACCCCCAGGCGGACCGACCGGCCGCCGTCGGGCAGGCCGCAGGTGATGGTGGGGAGCACCGTGCCGGGGCTGCGCTGGGAGTCTGGGCGGACGGGCGGCACCACCTCCTGCTGCGTGGTGGCCTGCGGCAGGGTGGCCGCCCAGCCGGCCGAAGCCGGTGCCGAAGGCGCTGACGTACGTGTTGCCGGCGGTCGGCATGTAGACGGGTCGGCGGCCGGTGCCGAAGGCGACCGTCCGCCCACGGCTTCAGCAGCGAGAAGTCGTGGCCTGTTGTCGACGTGAAGCTCACAACATGAAGTTAGGATCCTGGATCCTGGATGATTCGGATAGAAGTTGATCCTGAATGATTCGGATAGAAGTTGATCTTGAATGATGCGGATATAACTTGATCCTGAATGATGCGGATATAACTTGATCCTGAATGATCCCGTCTGGATGATCTGGCTATAAGTTAGGACCCTGGATGCTCCGTGCGGCCGTGTGGCGCGACTCACCGTCAGAGAAGCTGATCCTGTAGTCCACCAGCACCACCTGGAGCCGAGAGTCTGTCCGCTGGTGCAGTGGGCGGCCGTCAGCACGTAGCGGTCGTCGATGAGGCTGCCGCTGCACCAGGTGCGCGTCCGCCCGGGACTGACCAGACCCGCCTGCAACTGGTACTCGCTGGCTGCCGCCTCCTCTCCACCGACCACCCTGCCGGCACGGCTAGCCTCCCCGTAGCTGCAGTAACCCGGTGAGCCGCCTCCTGCCACGATGGTGCACAGGAGTTCCATCATAACCATCTAGAAATCAGCGTGGAAGTTGGTGCCCAGAGTTGAAGCAGATCCGCCGCGATCGGACGTGCCGCAAAACCTGTACCGTCCGTTCACGCCGAGTCAGTCCCAGTGGCAGCTGCTGTCATCCTTGATGCTGAACGTGAGGCAGGAGATGCTGAAGGAGGCGACGCCCGCTGTCGGAGATGGCCTGCACGATCGTCGAAGTTGTTGGGGTAGTTGGATCGGCTGTTCGGCGAGGAGATTGTGTAGGCTTCCAGCGGAAAGTCTGTACGAACCGCAGGATAGGAACAGACGGGAATGTGCCAACGTGACGCCGAAGGGTACTGGAGAATGTGTGAGGACCCACTGAAGAGACAGAAGGCCTCTTGTCCTGGAGAAACGGTGGAGGTCTCTTCTCCCGGAAGGAAGGCGAGGGCTTCATGTCTGCACGGACGGTGGGGCCTCTTCTTCCACATGAATGGCTTGGCTGCTTGAAGTCCCAGCACTATCATTGCGACAGCTTGTCCGTTCCAAGTCCAAGCACTAGCATCGCAACGAAGACCTTCATGCTGGCAGCGTGTCTGTAATCTGGTTTTCCCTCGAGCGTCTATATATACACCACAAAACACATGGCGCAAGTCATGTTGCACATGCATCCATCACTTGCAGCAGCTTGCGAGAAGCGACATTGCAGTGATATGCGTGCAGCGCATGAAGAGCGCCCCAGCTGGCGTGAGGTCATTTCAGCGTACACCTCTATACACCTCTCAGTGCGCGGTGGTGTGATGGATTTCCTCGGGATTGTGCTCGGCATGACTGGCATCACCTGGTCCGACCAACAGCTCGTGCAGCAACAAAGGGCGGCAGGGAGTTATTACCGTTGTGGCTGGTGTGCAGGTGTAAGGTTTACTGAATCGCATTGACCAGATCGATACTAAATGGAACTCGAATATTGTAACTTAGAAGAATCTACCACGCAGTGTCCTACCAGCGAGATGTCATAGGCTTCATGAAACAAGAATATAAAGACATGTGCTATTGCCTTTAAATACCTGTTTATATTTTATGCACCTGTTTATACTTTAGATACGCCTCTATTCTGATAAAAATAAGAACAAGAGCTATGGGGAACGAAGGACAAAATGCATCAAGAAGTGGCTCGGAAAGTAGCCGAACTATGGGAGAAACTAGTAGTCTCTAGCGAAAGGGATATTGCTTTTTTCTGTTTGTACTATGGATGTACTGCTTGTGTCCACTGAAAAAAAACATGAGCTGTAAAAAAGTTGCTCAGGGCGTGGCAAAGGAGAAAAGGAGAGGAGAATCAACGACCAAGAACATTATCGAAGTTCCCGCAGTTGCGCAATATAGCGTACCGTAAATGCGAAGTCACAACAACGTTGTTTGGATCCGATGATAAAACGCATGCCGATAATGGAAGCGGACTCTGGATCCGTGCGGACCGCATCAGATATCTGACTTTGGTAAAACTAAAGCTGCACAAAAAAACATATCAAGAGAAGACAAGGGAAGCTGGATGTAGCGCGGACGCTGGCCGGCCTAGCTCTCCTTCCACCGGTCCGCATCCGGGGTCCAGCCACCACCTACGTCATCTGCGTTGTCTTCAAGTCGCACGCCGTCCGCAAATCTTCACGGACGACCAAAGGCCGGCTCCCACCGCCGCCGGACCGGAGAAAGTTCGTTTCCGGGCACCTTATATGGTCCGGGCACCTTATATGGTATGATTTCCGGTCCGGGCAGGGAACACTTTGTTTATTGGGTGATGCACGACGCACTTTATGCACATTCACGGCTAGTGGCGCGGCCCACACTGTTTCGCCGATGGGCCGCGGGATTGGGAAATGTCCCGAGCGGTGCAAGTGTTGAACCCGGGACCTTTGGTACCCAGACCTACCACCTTAACCACTCGGAAATCCCCGCCCCCTGGCACCTTCTTCTTGTTTTTTTTTGTGTGTGTGTGGTGATTCACGACGCAGTTTATGCACGATCACGGCTAATGACGCCGCCTACACTGCTTTGCCGGTGGGCCGCGGGATTGGGAAAAGTCCCGAGCGGTGCGAACAGGCTGTCGCGCGCCACCGGTCAGGCTACCGCCGGAGGCCGGTCAGGCTACCGCCGGAGGCTGATCAGGCTACCGCCGGAGGCCGATCAGGCTACCGCCTGAGGCCGGTCAGGCTACAGCCGTAGGCCGATCAGGCTACCGCCGGAGGCCGATCAGGCTACCGCCGGAGGCCGATCAGGCTACCGCCCGAGGCGTTCAGGCTACCGCCCGAGGCCGGTCCAGCCGTCGGCCGAGATAAGATAACGTGGTGGGTACGTTCCCGTCTGTGTGCCGGTGGCGGGGCTCCGGCCGGCACCGACCCGCCGCTCCCCAGGTACACGCTCGAGGCAGTCTCGAGGGAGACAGGCCAAGTCACCTGTCGCGCGATTTTGGATGAGAGCAGGTGCCGCTATATGATCAACATGGTCGATGCGCCCTAAAGCCAAAATAACTAACGAGAGCAGGTGCCGCTATATGATCAACATGATCGATGCGCCCTAAAGCCAAAATAACTAACGAGAGCAGGTGCTGTCGCGCCGCTGACAGCTCTGCTCGAAGGTCGAAAGCCATGCCTTGTCGCAGGCATGTCAACGATTTGACACTGCTGCTCAGCTTATTCAGTTATTTAGCATAGCTCTGAAGAACAAGAACAAGGACAAATCATATTTGACCCTAACGGAAGAAAAGACGTCTGCTGTCAGACCGGACGCTAAAAGTAATATCACGTTTTTTTTTTCTCGCAAATACATAGATAGCTGGACGCTAATTCTGAATGGATACTGATGTGTATGCAGCATGATCATGAACATTCTTGCAATGCTGGACATACTCTGGGCTGGTTGTTAACCAGGATCGTGTCCGACAATAAGATCAACTTTCACCTTGCCCTTTCTTCGCTATAAAACAAAGCTTTTGGCCATTTCAACAGTACATAAAAAACGCATTGGATAATAGACTATTGATACTGGACACACGGATAATTGGCGAATCCAAGACTTGATGCAAAACATACCTTGCATATCACTACATAGATCCTGGCATGTAACGTCATCAAAATAGAACACGGAAAGACCGGTGCACTTCTGCAAGAATACTCTGGGAGACCGCACGCTATATTTGACACCAATAGTATATTCCATGCCTAAATTGCATCCTTGTGATGCGTGCCATATGCGGTTTCCGGCCTGGGTAAGTACGAGGCAGTCTGTAATATCACTGCCGCATTATTTTGGATGACCTTGAAAAATATACTTGAGGTGTTGATTCTTGAGAGGTAGCCGTATACTGTTTATGTGTCTGTGTGCACGGCTCCCGGTGACGAAGGGGATGAGTGGGAAGCGACGGGTACTGGTCGGCGGCGCACTCCTCGCCCGCGACAGGACTGCGCCCTCTATGAGGATAAGTCGGAGAACGTCCTTCTCTTTCCTCCACCGAGGGCAATCCCCGCCCCGGGAGCCGTGTTCTCCATCGCATCCCGCACATCGCCGAGTTTCGCTGTTCTCTGTACGAGTCCCGTCGGCCCCTTTTAAGTCAGGTCTCTAACCTTCCTCATTCCTCTGACTTCCTCCTCCCTTCTTACTCATTCCTCCTATGCTACTGCACGCGGCTGCTGTCCTAACTCAGTCAGCTCTGTTCGGTCAGTTCACTTATCCGTGCCACAGACAACCCTTCTTTCACTTGCTGCGATCCATATCCGACTTCAGACGGCTCCTATCCGACTTCAAACGGATCTTCTCCGACTTTAGACGGATCTTCACCGACTTTAGACAGATCTCCGACTTTAGACGGATCTTCTCCGACTTTAGACGGATCTTCTCCGACTTCAGACGGATCTTCTCCGACTTTAGACGGATCTTCTCCGACTTCAGACGGATCTTCTTCGACTTTAGACGGATCTTCTCTGACATCAGACGGATCTTCTCCGACTTTAGACGGATCTTCTCCGACTTTGGACGGCGACATTCCGACTTCATACGGCCCTACCTCATCGATATTCAGTGGCATCATTCCCGATTCGAATGGCTCCTTTCACGTCCGGACACTTACCTGTTCTGGTGTCTCGGGCGGGCCATGTCCGACCTTAACTCTTAAGCCGACCCGCCACGCCCCATAGGCAGAAACAGCCCCTCTGTGTAAGAGATTTCTCTCCGACTTTGGAAAGTTCCTGGCCATGAGATTTGAAAGAACAGCTAAACCGAATCACGGAAGGAAATAATGTATGGCATGGAGGCAAATTAGTGGAAAATGTTTTCTATTAAAATCAAGGCCGAATATCTCTCACCAAATCATGGACACCGGACATGGAGGCTAGAGATAACCCTTCCCCTTTTCAACATAATTGTATCAGATAAAAGCACCGAGAGGAGACTTTTTGCTTGATTACACTCCCCTCCCACTCACTGCTGAGCGATTTTTTTCCATGAATTTTCCATTCCAGGAAATGTGCCCCAATGAAAAGTACTGGATCTGCCCCTGACAAATTAAAAATCCCTTTATACGTGTAGAAATTGTGGGGCGCAGAGTCGCACAGGCGGCCGGCAGCCGGGAGTCGAGGGTTCAAGGTCACAAAAGCTTCGTCAGTACGGTGGCGCAGCGGAGTGGTGTGGTGGCCGATGCTGACCTCATTTGACCCTGAAGGCATCGACCTACGGCCATGCAATTTTTATTCATGCTGATGCAAGTTCTCTACAACCGTAATCTACCATCAAAATTGTGTGCTTCCAGCTTCGGTAGTTTACGGGATCTCAGGGGTATTCAAATCCGACCCTCCGTTATGTAGGAGTCCCTCCGACAAGCGTGGTAAGCAAATCTTGAGGAGATAAGCATCAATTGAAGGATCATAGATTTTGAGCAGCATTGCTCTTGTACACCTCCAATGGCCAACATTTTGCAAACTTTTGCCTATTAGGGATAAGCATGAGCGGCGGAACGTTTCCCAAGGCTAAGTAGGTACTAACATCTAGCAAGACAGGCTCTACATTTTCTGAAGTTCCATCACTTCGGCTATTGCAAAACAAAATGGTTCTAACCTCAGTGTGATTTATGTGTATGTACGTCAATTATGGGACATATTTTATGGTCCAGCTTAGCCTTTCCTCGTCAGGCGGGCCGGCAATTTACCCTTTGCCGGAATGAGGGGGGGGGAGGGGGAGGGAGTTGGGAATGGAATTTGAAACTACATTAACTTCCGATCTACGTAAGCTGTTCCAGTTCACTTCAGTTCAGTTGAGCAAGTTGTCCTGTAGGAACAGTTGGACTCTGTCTCTATCACAGGTACCCACACATGAAACATTGCATTAATTCCTCATGCAAAGCTTGCAAGTTCTTAAAAACGCAATGGGATTAAGACATGAAAGCATTAAGACATTAACGTACGTATGACAGCTTCAAAAAATTAAAAATCTCATTTATAGTTAAATGTTGCAATTGTGGCTACAGATCACATAGTGTTACACCCAAAATATACACCCAACAACATTTCCGGACATATCTTAAAATGAAAGCTGTTGGTTATGAAATCCACCCATGACCATTACACAAACCATTAGGCCTAACATAGCTAAATTATTGACCTATACAAGACTTCTATAGGTTAATGAGTTGAATCATATCCTAAAATTGCTTTCTGTATAATTGTTTGGCATCGAGGAAAACATGAAGTAACTTTACTTAACCCCGTGTGGAAACTTGCTAATCCCTAAACCAATCAAATATCTCGAGGATTTTCGTCGTTGATGGGACATCAAAAACTTAAATTTATTAAATATTACCTTCATCAGGAGACCTTCTCAAACTTGCTTTCGAAAAATGTGCCAATGTTACATTACCGCCTGGCTTCATCAGTAGATAGAGCACTGTCCCGCAGAGGCATTTCCGTGTTGGCACAGCAGTTTCGAGTCGCTTCACACGCTCGCTGTAACACCTCCAGCTATACTGGCCAGTTGGCAACTGGCCAGACAAGGGAAGAAGGAAAACTAGGGAATCCCTAGGGAATAGACAAAACCTCCAGATGCTTGCTGAGGAATTTTATGAGTTCATTTTTAATGCCCAGGAAATATATTGCTTTCTTGAACAACAGCAATTACAATGCATACCCAGAGCTGCTCATGGCATTTTATCACCGGATCGTGAGCTAAAAGTTACATTTGGTTCACTTACTACCTGTGGGGTGGGAGTACTAGGATGCGCAACATATATGCAATGCAATGTACGACATGGTAAAAATGAAGCTTCGTATGGGAGCATGGGAAACTGAATGTGATAATAGATAGTATATATACAAGCTCATTGAAAAGAGTGCCAATGCAGTTATCTAGATTGTATAGCAAGCTTGATGATGACCCTAAATTGATAGAACAAAGTCCAGCCCAAACTACGTCTGCCCCTTCAGGGCGCCAATATTCCCCGAACCATATAATAGTTCACTAGCGTCATCGGGCGGCCGGAGGGATGAACTTTAGTTCTACTTAATTCCGCAGTAGCGCCATCGTCGCAGCAAGTAGACTCCTTGCATTTCGGAACATATTGGAAGCGCTCAAAATCAAGGATCACTTGTACTTTTCCGAAACAAAACACAAAACACAAACACGTGCTGTTCGAGATAGACGTCCCCTCAACTGGTTACTGCCAATGCTTACTTCCTCATTGTGTCAACCCATACCCATACGTGAACATGTGAGGCACGAATGACTTCGCCGATGTTCAACGTGGGATTAACACGCGCATTGGAGGGTGGGGGGAAATTTCGTAGCTCCAGGCCGCAAAAATCGGCGCTGATGCGCTTCCCGTATATTTACAAAAGGGCAGTGTTCTTGGCAACACTAGCGACTTGTTTGATGTATATGGTATATTGATATGCTAACATCCCAGCAAAACAAATTTTAAGGTCATAGTTAGGTCCCACGGAGGATCGGGCCAAAATTCCAGGTCAAGTTCATGAATTCGGGTTAGTGGAACACAAACTGTTCCTTTAAAGGTGGCCAAATATCAACTGGAATGTTGTCGAGATAAATGCAAATGAAAACGCTGTCATGCGTTATTAATTGATGTCACAATTTGGCATGTCACTCCCTACATCAATCAACCAATAATGAATCAAAGATTCATGATTGATGTCATTTGCATGTCACTCTACACATCCTGAAAACTACTGTTTGTTATTGTGTACCGGAGCGTTTCCATACCTTATTCATGTACGTCACTCGTTTCTTCGCGAAGCTGATTGCGCCGAGCCGCCCGACGGAGCAGTCGGGCGGGCGGCCTGGTTCCGGTAACTGGAACAGGTAACTGACCTGATAAAGCGCTGCTATATAGGTGGCCTGAGATGAAATGCCGGGTCTAGCATCTGTATTGCATCGGTAGTAATGTCAAAAACATCATTTATGCCAATTTTGAAGCATTTAAACACAATCACAGCGATCCATAGCAATGACAAGCCAAGCCACGCAAAACAAGAACATTTGGACATATGTGACCTCATTTGACCTTCAAGATATTGATCTAAGGTCACGAAATTTGCAGACAATGGAGACCACTACCGTATTCATCCACCCTATGAATTTCGTTACTCCAGCTTTAATAGGAGCCGAGATCGTAAGGGGAGGGTCAGAATCCGCCCCCCTCCGGTGCGCGTAGCTTTCAGAGGCCCTCCAGGGCGCGTGTTAACCAGCACCGACGTTCGTATGAAAAGTTAAAACACCGCGTTTACCCCATATCACTGGCATTTCCTTCGCTAAGTACGAAATAAGTACACAGTGGAAGCTAATAGCTTTTGCAATGCACCCATGTTGCACATGGAGCTGCTCTCAATGACAGGGTAATCCCATATATAGATATGCACCTTTCATGGATCTGTGACAGAGACTTTCTGAATTAGACGTATTCTAAATTGATGTGTCACTTAATACATCGAAAAAAATGTGACTTATCTGGTCGGCCCCTGTGATTTGCTCATTTTTTTTTTGGTGTTCTATAAGTCCTGAACGAGATGCGCATGGAAGCACCACGTTTACCCCATACCATTGATGTTTGCCCCGCGAAGTGCAAGGTCAAGAGCGCAGAGTGAAAGGTAAGCATGTTGGAAATGTAGCCATATTGCGCATCAAACAATTCTCTAATTACTTGCCCATCACAGATATATGTGTTTTATCCAGAGACGTACATTATTCATGCTGGATAATCCGAATACACGTTCTATTCCCGTCCAGAAGTCTTCCTAGTGTGAAGTACCCACCCATAGCTGAGACAATCCTCCATAATATTTCGCATGGAAACACCTGGATGTTGGATGTTTACATCCAAACATCTCCCTACATTAACATGGTACCTGAAGGGTGTAAATCGCCTTGTCACAAAGTATCCAAGTGGTATTTGTATTTACTGCAGACACATCCACGGACCACGGTGGCTATTATCGTGCCCGTCGAAATGAGCGAGATCAACAGGAATTGAGATATGATAGGCGATAGGATATTGGGAAGGATGTATGGCTGGGTGTTGGGACTGCGTAAGGTAAGGACACTGCAGCATGGGGTGAGTCAGCCAGTATCGGCGCCTCGCTCAAGAAACAGCAGGTAGGAGGAGGATACATAGGGACAAGTAAGCAAATATATACAATCCAATGGAAAAATAATGACCTCAAGTGAGCTCGAGGTTCTTTTCGTGAGGAAAATAAGCGCGTATTCTTGATTTGGCTTGGACAACTGCTGGCTCGAATTCCCTCCTCAACATGCTGAAGCAATCGAGATTTGGCGGTCTCTTCTGTTTCCGCTGTAACTTCTTCATCTTCGAAGTTTTCATTAATTAAACCCTTTAGTTTGTCATGAGGAACGCTGCTCGCGTTCGACAAGTAGCATGTCGCTCATTTCAATCGGCTATAATATTCCTTGCGTGAGCGAAGGTTCTTCACCACAAACATCACGTTCCGTGGCGGGAAAAAACTCAATGTAACTGAGCGAACGATGGCTGGACCAAAAATGTCAGCCAATTCCAGAACAAAGCTAAAATGACTTAAATTTAACTGGCTGTTAAAAGAACAACAACAAAGCTAAAATGACTTAAATTCAACGCCGATATTGAACGGCAATTCAAATTCGCATGTGCTTAACTCCGCTTTCTTCACGCATACGGCTCACATCTTTAAAATGTATTTTCTTCTTCCAAAACGCGCTAAATCGACTAGTAAATGCAACATGGAAAAACACGCCCTTCCACTTGAAACAACATGACGTACTTCACATCTATACTTGGAACACTAAAATGGTGCTCCGTACGTAGACCGGCTTCCAGTGCCCGTTCCAGGGGGGGGGGGGGTGGAGAGTAACTGGCGGCATATCTCCCCGATAGCCACATGACGCCCCTTCGACTGGAAAAAGCGCCCATCCACGGCGTTTGAGTATGTACCTCCACCCCAATCCCAATCACCATGTTTATTTTTTAAAAACCGATTACGCCCGATCATGTGAAAAAAGAAAACAGAGCTCCCGTAGAACAAGTGCCCTCTCCCAATCAAAATCCTTGGATCCGCTCTTGCCGGCTGACTATCGGTACCGTACATATTTGGTTAACGGAGCTGTCTGTCACTCCCAGCCAACTGCACGCAAGCATGAGCAGTGACTCGAAACGGGCCCAGCCGGGACAGGGCAAACCAAAGCAGGCCAGCGCCCTGACCAACTGAGCTACCGGGGCGGCAATTTCAGCTGACGGACCTAACATGGTGTACCGCACAAGGCAGAGGCCCTTTTACAGCATCCTCTAAGCTCGATTTCAATACCTATCCCTGGGTGAGTGCTAATCCCTGAGTGAATCTCTGCGACTGCCAATTCCAGAAAATAAGAAACGCCGGCGAATAGTATCCAACTTGGCACGTGGAATTTATGTAAATTAGTGTGTGGAAAGACCTCCACCACTCACTCGCAGGAACCTCTGGTCGAGCCCTTGATCAGCACCCTTCATGCAACAGATCTTGGAAACGGCCTTGAATCGGCACTGCCGCCGCTGACTCGGAGAAATCCCTGGCGACGTCTCCTGCGTTTCCTATCTGCTAAGTAAAACTTCCGAAATCCGCTGCACAAAGCAACCGAAATCCTCTGGACTATCTATTTGGAATTTCCCTGAATCCACCCCTCCCCCACCACCTGTGTTTCGACACAATTTCCTAGGGGACGAGTAGCCTAGGGGTAAGTTGCTCGTCTCACAATCGAAAGGTTATGGGTTCGAGTCTCACCTGTCGCTACTCCTCGCCCGCGACCAATCGGCGTGAGAGATTGGCGACGCTACATGACTCAGCGGTCGATGTGTCGCAAAACCAATAAACGACAACAACAACAATCGACACAATTTCCTGGTGGCGTCCATGAATCAGCACCTCCACCATCCATACAAGTAACCGCGATGACAGTCCCGCATCAGCATCTACATCATCCACAGAACTCCATGGTGATGCCTATGAATCGGCTCCTCATCCCTCCAGGCGCAGAATGTGGGAGACACTCTTAACCGGAGCTTCAATCGGACTGGTGGGACAGATATACTTATATGGTGGCCAAAGCGAATTGGTCGTTAATTGGCAGTTCCATGATTCCCCTACATCCCCTCTCCGCACCACCACCACCGAGACATTCCCGGTATCGCCACTGGATCGGCAACTCCGCCCTCTGTTCTAGTGCACACGGCTGGTGTAGGTACCTCCGCCCTCTGCTCCAGTGCACACGGCTGGTGTAGGTACCTCTGCCCTCTGCTCCAGTGCACACGGCTGGTGTTGGTACCTCCGCCCTCTGCTCCAGTGCACACGGCTGGTGTAGGTACCTCCGCCCTCTGCTCCAGTGCACACGGCTGGTGTAGGCACCTTCGCTCCCTGCTCCGGTGCACACGGCTGGCGTAGGCACCTTCGCTCTCTGCTCCGGTGCACATGGCTGGCGTAGGCACCTTCGCTCTCTGCTCCGGTGCACACAGCTGGCGTAGGCAACTCCGCTTACTGCTCCAGTGCACACGGCTGGCGTGGGCACCTCCGCCCTCTGCTCCAGTGCACACGGCTGGTGTTGGCACCTCCGCCTTCTGCTCCAGTGCACACGGCTGGCGTAGGCACCTTCGCTCTCTGCTCCGTTGCACACAGCTGGCGATGGATGAAGCTACATTACTGACATCGTCATGACGGTTTGAGTTAGATCCATCATACATCGAATAGTGAATAGCCTTTGTTGATACATCGAATAGTGCTGATGGCAATTCCATCGACAGATACGAATTATTACCCCATCCGTACTGATGTTGACCTATGGCCTGAAAGTTGGGTGCGAAAAGTTCATAGCACACCACATTCCTCCGTCGTCCCCAATCGCTGAGCAGCATATATTATCTCAGGTACCTGAGAGCGATTACGAGGGTACTGGTAGGTTTTCACGCAGCGAGAGAACCTACCAGTACCCCGATGCAGTATCATTTATCTCAAGTAAACTCGATATACACCCCTCCCACGTACGCAAACAACCGCTTCCAAAGAGCGGGATTCACGTGTATGACTCTCCTGCACCCGCACTGTCCAACTGGAGCCGTTTCTGTTTTTTGTTTACTAGACTCAGGTACACATTTTGTGTTGGGTTGGCACCAAATGAGGCAAGCTTCGATTGGCGTTTGATGACATTGTGATCGTTCATGAATTAAAGAAAGGTTTAAAGTGCGACTGGAAAAATGTGTTCTGAATTCTACTTTGATTTATGTACAAGTATCCGATGCATTTTTTAATCAGAAGAAGTCAGTGCCTTTGGTTATTTTTTTACCATCGTTTTACTTCCATTTACATACATTTTGGTATGCAGCATGTTTAATTCCCAGCAAGTGGCCTACCTTCATTGGCTCTGCGCAATTAAATCTGGTCGAAACTGGCAATCTGGATGCTTTTCTAGTTGATGAGGTAAATGATACTTTTCTGGTGCTTGCATTCAGTCGTATGGGCAAAGGGTGGATTAGGCTGAAGAGGAGAAAAGTTGTATGTACATTATTAGCTATGCATTTTCACTTTGCATTCCAGTTTGTGATTAGCCGGGAATCTTCAGGCCATTCACGAGCGGGTAAGCTAATGGCTCTAGCTTCGTTTTTGCTTAGCCATTACTAGTTTTTTTTTCGTTCTCGCAACGGCTAAATACGGCATGGTATTTGTTGCCGTATTATTTTATGCAGAATGGAAAGCAAACCCTGACTCACATTTACATCTAACAGAATCAGCTCTTGCTTCACGTCCTTCCTGAGATTGGAAACTAACGAAATAATTCTGACTCGGTCATGCAACACTTCCTCATCGGCTTTGAATAGAATACATGTCATTTCATTCTCGTCTCCTATACTTTGTAGCTGATGTAATTTCCAACTTTTCAATTATACGTCCGGCGCGAGCCATTATCGCCAACCATTCATCCACTGTGCAAACTGAAATGAAGTTACCGTTACATTGGAAACTGTTTGCGGTGAATTCCACCCAGGTCTCTTGTGAATTACCCTTCGCTTTCTTGAAAACCATTCACTTAATTGGATGTTTATTTTCGCTGTCGAGAGCGGTCTTTCGACCTGTTGTGAGCGAATCGTTTCCTCGCAATACTTATGTGAACGTCGGACGTGCTTTTCTTCCGCTAGTTCATGCCATTGCATGCAAGTAATCGGAGATAATTGGATGATCCGTTAGCGAACTAACATTCCACACGCAGTTTAGCAGCCAGCCATGCCATGCATTGACTAGGAGAGTGTCTGGTTTTGGTAGACACGTGTAGTTTTCTCCGCATGACTTGGATAGTGCCTGGTTTTCTTTAGTATGCGCATGCAGTACTCTCCGCATGACTGCGATATTACCTGGTTTTGGTAGACACATGCAGTTTTCTCCGCATGACTAGGAGAGTGTCTGGTTTTGGTAGACACGTGCAGTTTTCTCCACATGCCTGGTATAGTGTCTGGTTTGGTAGACATGTGCAGTTTTCTCCGCACAACTGGAAGAGTTTTCCCGTATGCTTTCGGCACATCATACGACTTGTTGACTCGTCCGTTGTCATGTGTATGTCTGTATGTTCTTGTCCGTTGTCATGTGTATGTCTGTATGTCCGTGTATGTCCGTCCGTTGTCATGTGTATGTCTGTATGTTCTTGTCCGTTGATTGTTGCCGCACCGTGTGGTGAACTTCTGGTCAGAGGTTGTGCGTCCTCGTTACCTAGCAACGACGTTGGTGACAAAAATAGGCCATTCTTGACGAGTGGTTGGAGACAAAATGAAAAATCATCATATTATATATGTATATAATATGATAGTTTTCACATTTTGTCTCCTACCACTCATTATGAATGGTCTATTTTATATTATCTATCTATCTATCTATCTATCTATCTATCTATCTATCTATCTATCTATCTATCTATCTATCTATCTATCTATCTATATATATATATATCTATCTATCTATATATATATACATATATATATATATATATATTCATATTGTGCTAACAGAATGGCCGTCATCAATCTGGGGTGGCCTATGTGTAGGAAGCGGCAAGGGCCGATGAGCTGCGAATTTTCTGGTCTTTACGCGAATTAGCCTAAAAATGTTTTAACATCCTAGTGATATCACTATCGGAAAGCGTCAACGTTTGGTGTTGTTGGTCTAGCTGAGACATGTTTCCCGCCAAGGTCGGTATACCTTGGCGGTTGCCGCCGCAGCAACCGACAATGGCTCCAGACCGGCGCGCCGGCTTGGCAATGCTTTGGCAATGGCTGTCTCCAAATCCAGTGCACGAAACGGACGATTCTGATGAGCCACACACGGAGAAATAGAGCAAAGAAAGGCACCGCATGCTCACGGAATGGGTAAAATATTGATCAGCTGGAAGCCCTGAAAATCTATCCGCTTTGCAACTCACGAAGTATAATCGTGGGCTCATCAGTGCTAAAGCAGGTGCTTGGCTTTTTTAAAGTCGGAAAACCCCCTCCTGAGTTGTTCGCAGTCTTCCAGCGACGCACTTCGAATACCTTGAGATTCGAAGATAGGACCACCTGACTCACGCAGCGAAGATCGAATCTGACCGTTCATTCTTGGGTGCGAAAGGGAGGTTAAAAAGGCATGAGTGCTGAGACACTTTAGCTTGGAAATTCGTTTAAAGAACATATCCTTTGGAGAGGGTGGCATGTGGCTCCCCTGGGGAGCCAATGACAAAATCCAAAGTGTCGTAAAGACGTAAAGTTAGCTTAGTGAGTATGAATAATTAGTGATGTTATTTTCTCGAGAGTATTCACGTAACTAAATTAACTTGGCCAAGTTGTAGGTACGGGTTCCTTGGCCACGTTGCAGTTGACCGGATTATATTTGACAGCGTTGTAGCTGACTGGACCGGTGGTGGGCATCAGGGTGTTATTTTATTTATTACAAAAAAGTTTAAAGGAGGGAACATTTCATTGCACACTCACCCGTGCAGCTGCTCCGTGATACTAACATCTGCCCAGACGCTTTATCATCTTAACGCAAAGCTATAATAGCTAGGATTTCAATGTGGATTATCTTCATACTAGAAATGGACGTATTCCTAAATACACATATTAGTAAACATACAAATGGACAGTGATGCTAAATTGGAGCTGCCATGGAAATAAAGACAGAGGTGACATTCTATTGCAACTCATGGCGGTAGTGGCCACGTAATGAAGGACTTGTTTTGCACCCAGCAAGCAATATTCCTGATCTTCGGCTGGGTGATGCAAAGCATATTATTTACAGGAAACGGCCGTTGCCGTTTGGGGAGCCGAGCTGAACTGAGGTGGTTTCTGGCGAACTGAGCCTACATCTCCAGGTAGAACGATTCCGCACCACCAAGCCCTGACTAATCCGCTACCGACTTCCTCCATCCAGTGTCCACACCAGCGGCCATGCAGACATCTGGGTCACGATCCCACCCCCTACCCTCGCACGGAGACCCCACACTACATGCATTGATTGTGTGGCATTTATGTGGTGTTAATTTCTCGTTTCCGTCCCATTGGCCACCGCCACTCAATCACTGGAGCTGGTCCAGCAGCCATGGCCCCTGCATTACTGTGATAACATCCCCAGCAGTGCCACGCAAAACCATCTCCCTCAGGACACATTCAGTCACGTGGCCCACGCACATTGGCTGCCGAGCGTGAGGTCATGCCGACGGTAGGAAGGTAAGAACATGCCGGTGGTAAGCAGGAAGGAACATACCGACGGGGAAAGGTAAGATCATGCCGAAGGTAAGGCCATGCCAAAGGTAAGGTCTTGCTAAAGGTAAGATCATGTCGAAGTTAAGGTCATGCCGAAGGTAACGCCATGCCGAAGGTAGGGTCATGCCGAAGTAAGGTTTTGCCAAAGGTAAGGTCATGCCGAAGGTAAGGTCATGCGGAAGATAAAACCATGGCCACGGTAAGGAGATGAGGTAATAACGAAGGTAAGAACATGCCGACGGTAAGAAGGTAAGAACATGCCGAATGTAAGAACATGCCGAATGTAAGAACATGCAGACGGTAGGAAGGTAAGAACATGCCGGTGGTAAACAGGAAGGAACATACCGATGGGAAAAGGTAAGATCATGCCGAAGGTAAGGTCATGCTGAAGGTAAAACCATGGCAACGATAAGAAGATAATGTAATACCGAAGGGAAGAACATGTCTACAATGAGAAGGTAAGATCATGCCGAATGTGAGAACATGCCGACGGTAAGAAGGTAAGAACATGCCGTAACAGTAAGAAGGCAAGATGTGTGGGTTTGGTGGCGCTACTTGCACAAAAACTAACACTCTTAAGGACGGCTCGTGCTTCACCGTCTCCTGCCACAACCTCGTCTTGCATTCGCTGGTAGCTGGGTGGCTCGCCCAAGAAACTTCTCAGGCCGGGCCACACTGGTATTCGGGAGCCAGGAAGCTCACCATAAGACCGGCATTAGTCCAACTGTGCCACAATGATACATGAGATACACCCCGAGTTGATAATTGCATATAATATACGAATACTACTGCGAGTGAAATGATAACTGCACGGAAGATCGGTGTCCTCTTAGTCTGGACTCTGATTTATTTTCGGAAAAACAGACAAGCATTGTAGTGACATGGGCCTTGGTCCTCTCTGCAGACATAGTTTACACAAGCATTTCAATTCATTTTGGTGGGTTGGATGTAAGCGGAAATGTGAGCGGAGAAGAGTGGTGATGGTTATTGGTTTTACGACACGTCGACCATTGAGTCCTGCAGCGTCGCCAATCTCTCACGCCGATTGGTCGCGGGCGAAGAGTAGCGACAGGTAGGACTCGGACCCACAATCCTAAAGCCCTGCTATTTGAAATGATAGCAGGACTGTCCGATGTAATCCGGCGCTAAATCGCTCCGGGAGACCGTTGACACGACAAAGTCGTCACCGGATATCTCCACACTGGATATCTCCACACTGGATATCTCCACACTGGATATCTCCACACTGGATATCTCCACACTGGATATCTCCACACTGGATATCTCCACACTGGATATCTCCACACTGGATATCTCCACGCTGGATATCTCCACACTGGACATCTCCACGCTGGATATCTCCACACTGGATATCTCCACACTGGATATCTCCACGCTGGATATCTCCACACTGGATATCTCCACGCTGGATATCTCCACACCGGATATCTCCACACCGGATATCTCCACGCTGGATATCTCCACACTGGATATCTCCACGCTGGATATCTCCACGCTGGATATCTCCACACTGGATATCTCCACACTGGATATCTCCACACTGGATATCTCCACACTGGATATCTCCACACTGGATATCTCCACACTGGATATCTCCACACTGGATATCTCCACACTGGATATCTCCACACTGGATATCTCCACACCGGATATCTCCACACTGGATATCTCCACACTGGATATCTCCACGCTGGATATCTCCACACTGGATATCTCCACACTGGATATCTCCACACTGGATATCTCCACACTGGATATCTCCACGCTGGATATCTCCACACTGGATATCTCCACGCTGGATATCTCCACACTGGATATCTCCACACTGGATATCTCCACACTGGATATCTCCACGCTGGATATCTCCACACTGGATATCTCCACGCTGGATATCTCCACACTGGATATCTCCACGCTGGATATCTCCACACTGGATATCTCCACACCGGATATCTCCACACTGGATATCTCCACACTGGATATCTCCACGCTGGATATCTCCACGCTGGCGTTGGCTGCAGACGCGGATGACGTAGGCGATGGATTGGCCTGGATCGGCCTGGAGCGTTTCGCGTGCCACGCGAGATTTCGCAGCTATTGGGCGAAGCACTCGTGTTCCCCACGTGTTCTCCCACGTGCTCCCCACGTGTTCCCCACGTGCTCCTCACGTGTCATCCCGTGTGCTACCCCACGTGCTCCCCCACACACGATATTTATGACTCTGGGGTGGATGCACTGTGATTCAGCATAGACGGGTGCAATAATGTAGCGCGACTCACCTCGCATTTACTTGTTCCTATTTGTGCCACCTTGAAAGAGATGCGCGCCCTTGATTTTAGACGCGTTCGATAATTAATTGCTAAAAACTGTATGCGAATACAAAACGGTTGAGAAATGCATTTGAGCCGTGTGTCCCATTCTATGAACCGGTGAATCGAGGAGGAATTTCGAACACACTAGCATAGCTATTTACAATATCTTCGCAGTAACTGTTGGTTGTTGTCTTCTACCCCACGTAACTAACTCGAGATTCTATCCAGGCACGGCTAGCAATGGAAGACCAGCCGCCCGCAAGTTTCGGCAGTTCGAGAAAGTGAGACCAAGCGAATAGCCTTCAGAGAGCTTAGAGCTCAGAGAGCTTTCTTCTAGTTTGTATTCCTCAGATTTCTGTACATACTAGCACGCCTGGATGTCGCACTTCCATGATACTCTCGGGGAGTCAAAGCGCACCTCGCAGAGAAATACAGCTCTGCCGGCCCGACAGCTCAGTTGATTAAGAACGTCGGACTGCACTGGTCTCCCCTGTCGTGACAAGACAGGGTTTGAGCCGCTTCACGCGCTCGCATAGACACCGGCTGGGACTGTCAGTCGGCAACTGGCCCGATAAGGCCGGGGATGTGGCAACGGACGGCCGTGTCCGTGCATTGTTAGTCAGTGCGTAAAGCCCTCTGTCCGATTCTGCCGTGGAACTGGAATTTCCGGAACGGGTGGTGGGCCAGCATTCATGCAACGAGCTTTTCTCAACATGGAATCATTTCTGGTAAATAATGGTGATACATATATATATATATATATATATATATATATATATATATATATATATATATATATATATATATATATATATATATATATATATTATTTATATGTGTATATACATATTTACTAACTTATGGGCTACTATCATAGGAACATATGTGGTATATGTAAGGAAATATACTACTTAGTGCCCTATCGCTATAATAAGATTCAATCCTGAGACTCCCGGGTACTTATGCATATATGCATAACATTTCACCATCCAGATGTGTTTCATTGTTCCTAGTGCAAGTAGCCAATTTTGAAGATATTAAACTCAACTTGGGTATGTTTGAGCGGAAGTGACAGACGGGGAACAGCAATGTCTCAAAATATGCTCTAGATAGGGACACCCCTCGGATCCCTTCGGGGCCAGAGGCACCCCACGGACACCCTCGGGGGTAGATGCACCCCATGGACTCATTCTGGGGTAGACGCACTCCATGGACTCCTGGAGGAGAGGAACCCCTACTTATATTACATTCTCAGCTGATGCATATCCAAACAGGATTCATCCCCCACCTTCGCACGCTATTTTATCTTCTACACCAGCAAACTAGTCAATTGTTTTCGCTCAACAGGATTTTAGAACCATTTCTGTTCCCCTTGACAAAATCCTGGCTCGCTCTGATGAATTACTCCATTCTGGATCCAACTCTGTGCCTGCCATCTTCGTATGCAATTGTGGTTTTCAATTGCTACAGATACGGATTTGTATTGGGGTGATCCACAATGTACTTGTGGGCATTACAACCTAGCGTTGATATGATACAACAACAGGGCAGAAAAGGTAAAAAACACCGAACATTTACATCGGTGGTCATGCATATTATAATGAAGTACAGCAGGGCCAGCAGCAGATCAGTCCGGCTCGGGCGGCACGTCAGAGAGGTGCCGCCGTAGGTGGCGACCGAAGATCGGCACGGGAAGCCGCATCAGCTCGGGTGGCAACGAGGTGTACAGCAGTGGTACTCTGCAGTCAAATCGCCCCTTCCTCATCCCAGTGCAGGACCGGGGGACATACAGGCGATGGTCCTGACGGGTGGTTCGGTCGCGAATCTCCGCCATGAGCCATGAGACCATGAGCCAGCAATTCTGGCTTTCCATGACGGCGCACCTTGTGCGTGAGGCGAAGGGTGTGGTACCTGGCTTAGGTATCCGCACTGAGCCAGCCCAGTCTCCTCAGCAGACCAGAAACTTACTAAAACATTTGTGGTCAAAAATTGCTTTTGCTATGTAGTTTATAATTGTTTTAGTACGACATAGGTTCGTTTTGGTTCCGTTACCATTTACATAAATATCATATACCTAAAACTATACATAGCGCACCTGCAAGAAGACCAGGGCATTGACCAGCGCGGATATGACAGCTGGTGGAAGGTGTTCCCTCAGATAGGCCACCTAGATGTCCAAATCAACGCAGAGTTACTCCTGAGTCTTGTGAGTCTCAGCTGAGTGAGCGATCGGAAATAGCTCCAAAAGTTTTGCATTCCGAAATGGTGGATAGATGGTGGTCACGAAATTTCGCCGTGATATGCGGGAAGATAAGCAGATTTTGTGGGCCGTCCAAGAGCATTAGCTGTGTCTTAACAGCGTTAAATTCAGTCCATTTGCTCGAAACCAGATGTCGAGGGAGGCCAAAACAGTTTCCATGTGAGCGACGACGTTTTGAATTTCACATTTCTCACCACTGACCAAAATTTGGATGTCATCGGCGATACCCAAATCTTCGGTTAGATAACCACTGCGTCTTCAGCGAACAGGCTGAGGTCGTTGGGGAAGACGCAGAAGAGGAGAGGTCCGTGAGATGAACTTTGAAAAACGCCGATGCTGTTGGACAACGAGGCAGACTTTTGGATGACACATCAAGTCTATCAAATCAAACATTTATCCAGCACCTATCAAGCCAAAGCACACCCTGAACATGTGGATGCTGATGCCGTCCTCGTCGCAGGCGGACGGCCGTCTATCCTGAAGACGACTGCCCGCAGCTCCGATAGCGACAACGGCTGTAAGTCTAAGCTGTAAGCTGTCAGCTGTAATGCTGAAGGTCATCAGCAGTTCCGTCGGGCAGCTTGCGAATGGCCTGCTTGGGGCCGACGAATGACCTGATTTGGCGCCATATTGCAGTATATATCAGTTTACCCTCAGCAGTAGCGTCGCGATACGAAAAAATGCCACCCACTCAACCACGCTCTTCCCTACCGGCTTCCTGCGCGTGCGAACTTAATCCTGTCCAAAGGAAGTGATGGACCCTGTAGAGCACTCACGACATTTTAACGGCACATCAGCAGATCAAAGCGCTTCAATCCCAAATGAGTTCATTTTGATCGTGAAAAATTTTCCGCCCCTACCGGAACTCGTACCCTCGACCCATCGGTTTCCAATGGTCTAACACCACCATGCTCCACCCCACCCCCTAGGTATCGCCTGAATGTAATCGAGACGGAAATGACACATATTCCATGCAATACAGACTGATACGCGCGTACTTTAGGTACGACATGGTGCAAACATTGCCATCCACAGACCAGTGCAGTGTTTCACAGTCCAGGTGAGGTGCTGTTCACTGTGACTGTCATGACAAAAAGGTGAACATTGCTCCGTTCGACCCGTCAGGTGCCGCCTAGGTTCGTCCAGTTCCGATATGAAGCCCATTCGATCCGTCAGGAGCCGCCTGGGTTAGTCCAGTATCGATATGAAGCCTTTTTCAGATTGTGGGGCGCATCATAAGAGCGCATATTGTGTGTACAATCCGGTGGTATACATATAGCGCGTCACTGTGAAACATTATCGAAGTCACAATTTTTCCTGTTTTCCGGTGGCGAACCCGAGGCCTGAGAGTCGCCAAATAACACCTGACCGAAAACGTGGCCACTGCGTCTGTATGGAAACCCAACCTTCCTAGTGGGGTCCAAAATGCTAACCCATGCAAAAAGGAGTCCATGCACATGGTACGTAAGTTTTCCCGGAAACAGGGAATGGGCTACTGTACACATGGCCAATACGGCATCCGGTGATATGCGCTGATGCTGATGGGTTGTGCTAATACGGTGACGTGTAATGATGCTGATGGGTTGTGATAATGTCACATTCAGTATGGAGTAATCAGTGTCATTCACCTTCAGTACGGAGTAATCAGTGACATTCACCTTCAGTACGGAGTAATCAGTGACATTCACCTTCAGTATGGAGTAATCAGTGGCATTCACCTTCAGTACGGAGTAATCAGTGACATTCACCTTCAGTACGGAGTAATCAGTGACATTTACCTTCAGTACGGAGTAATCAGTGACATTCACCTTCAGTACGGAGTAATCAGTGACATTCACCTTCAGTACGGAGTAATCAGTGACATTCACCTTCAGTACGGAGTAATCAGTGACATTCACCTTCAGTACGGAGTAATCAGTGACATTCACCTTCGGTATGGAGTAATCAGTGACATTCACCTTCAGTACGGAGTAATCAGTGACATTCACCTTCATTACGGAGTAATAAATGACATTCACCTTCAGCACGGAGTAATCAGTGATATTCACCTTCAGTACGGAGTAATCAGTGACATTCACCTTCAGTACGGAGTAATCAGTGACATTCACCTTCAGTACGGAGTAATCAGTGACATTCACCTTCAGTACGGAGTAATCAGTGACATTCACCTTCAGTACGGAGTAATCAGTGATATTCTCCTTCAGTACGGAGTAATCAGTGATTCACCTTCAGTACGGAGTAATCAGTGGCAATCACCTTCAGTACGGAGTAATCAGTGACATTCACCTTCAGTATGGAGTAATCAGTCACATTCACCTTCAGTGCAGAGTAATCAGTAATATTCACCTTCGGTACGGAGTAATCAGTGATATTCACCTTCAGTACGGAGTAATGAGTGGCAATCACCTTCAGGACGGAGCCGTCAGCGGCACCAATGTTAAGCTTTGGAACGACCTATGAAGTCACATGCAACACTTGGGCCAACATAATTGACTTATTTGAGCCCAACTTGTTGAGCTTTGTCGCTTGCCGCACAAAGCAGCAAAATCGGCCGGAACTTTTCAAGTTAAGCGGGGATAGAATCAGCCCCCCCCCCCACTCCGCCTCCCAGTATGACGCATTTGGCCGCTGACACTAGCGGCGAGCGATTTAATGAAATGGACATTCAAGTGATGAAATACTATTTCAGGCAACACTCAGCCAGATATTCGGTTCATCTTTCATCACCCGAACTGTTTGGCTTCCACGAGTCAAGCTGTATATGTATTCGATGAAAGCTAGGCCGTGCTTTCATGGTGGCAGCTGCCTCCCAGCGCGGACCAGATTCAATCAAATAAATGATCATGTCGATCGAAGCTCGCAACAGTCTGCCCATCTCATGGTTTGAGTGGCTGCGTTGTAGATTCCATCGCACGCATCTGTTCTAAATGCAATAGTGAAGCCTTTGCATCGAAGTTGCATGCGCAGTTGTAGCCAGAGTTACTGTCGTCGCCTTTTCCTGCCAAGGTGGCATGCCATCGCGTGAGATGACGCTGTGCCTATGGTCCTGCCCCGCTTTTCTCTGCTAGGTACTAGGTCTCGCTCGCCAACGAACATTTGAGCCGATAAACACAGTTTTTTCCTTTGTTAAATAAGACCCTAACTCTAGCATTGCCATGATTCGGGCGTCTCAGTCTTAGCCCCAGATGATTTGACGTCTGGGGCTAAGGCAACATCATAGCATACCGTCTAATCTAATCTAATCTAGAACGGCCAAATCATCTTGGGCTAAGGCTGAGACATCCGAATCATGGCAATGCTAGGGATAGGGTCTTATTTAACAAAGGAAAAAGCTGTGTTTGTCGATTCAAATGTTATTTGGCGAGCGAGCGAGCGAGACCTAGCACCTAGCAGATAAATGCGATGCACATATATACGTATATATATATATATATATATATACTTACGGAAACGCCGGTTAACAATATTCACAGTAAATTTGCAGACATCTTCAGTACAACGTAATACCTTTTCCAGTGTCTTCACGTTGTCCCTGGTGCTCGCCACACTCAATAATAAAGCAAATCATGCTGAGCTGAAAATTGGGTGTCAATCGAAGCGGTGTAGGACACCTCCGATTAAACATAGCTAAGTAGCTAAGCATCGAATAATCTAACAGGCGAATTAAGTATAGAACCATCACACGCCAACACGCGTGGTTAAATATATGCAAAGGAGGATACAGTGTTGAAGCGATAATTTACGACATAACAGATGCAAGATTACCGAAGCAGTCGTAACAAATCGTGACCTCCATGGCACAACATCATACACATCCAATATATGACCACCTAAATCCTTCTTTTCTCTGATTAAGTCCCCTTACTTTCGACTCCGTTCCCTATATGCTGATCAATCTGGTTTCCCGTTGTCGTGTATGCAACACATTTTCTTCCCAGCACTTTCAAGCCCAACAACGCGGAAATATTCAACCTTGCAGTCCTGTCCGTTGAAGTGTTTGCTCACTGGAAGCTCTCCTCTTCCGAATGGACGACATGTGATTTTGGATCCTTGTATAAAATGCGTTCCCGATTTCTCCCATTTAACAACCATCACACTTTTGCAGAAAACGCCATGCACGACATTAGAAGGTTTTCAGCCTATAGTAGGTTTTCATATTTTCTTTCCACGAGCTTCAACTTTCCGACACATTATGCGGCACACGCAACAATTCTTTCCACAATTTTATGCTTTGCTTTGAGTCCCGCACATTACCTTCCTTGTCTTGCCATGCACCAATTTATCAGCTAGGTTTGTTCCTCTTCTGCAAGCTAGCATAGGGTCGACTAGGAAAAGTTTTTGTAAGGTTTCTGATCACTGTAAAATGTGGCGTCTGTCCCTCAATATCCGTCCGATGTCGGGAAGATATCCGGAAAAAGTGATGACCATTGGGACCCCCATGGCCGTAGATTTACGTCGAGCCCCTTTTCACTAGCAATGAGTCTCTGTTAACTCCATCGGCCCCACGTATTTACATATCAACTACCTTGAGCGGGTATCCCCTTGGTAATAGGCTGCCTCTGATTGTTTTCGTTCTGTGCATACGAACTGTGAGTGCTGCATATTCCTTTGATACGGGCTACCAGTCCGAATGGGATGACGTCCTTCACTGATTTCGGATGGTCAGAATCATATTTCAGGGACGTATTCTATCGTAGGGTGTGAGAACACTTCCGTAGCAAACTGGCCGTTGTGTGGGCCAATGCGGACATTCCGAAAATCAGTACTCCCACCAGAGTACATCAAATCGACTCTGATATTCTGGTGAATCGTGTTAGCCAGTTGATGGAACCGCTTTAACTGATCTACGGCTGTGGCAAGGCTTGCAAATATGTCGTAGATGAACCTATAACGAATTGTTGGTTTTACCGGTGCGGTGGCTGGTAAGGCTGTTTTCCCAGCTGCTCATTTACGTGCATGCGTAGCTCTTCTCTAGACGCGACCCAATTGCGGTGCCGTCGGTCTGGATATATTGGGTTGTTTTGAAGAACCAATCGTATCATGTTAATGAGGTCTTCTGTTAGAATATCCCGGTATTGTTTGCCGGCCCGGCATGCTTGAAGTCCCTCTGGGTTCAATATGTTTGGCACAATTTTTCCCATACATGCTGAACATTTGAATGTTCTGCCCGGTTCATTGGTCTGCGAGAAGCCTTTCTGCTTGTAGTAATTATGTAAGGAAGTCTGTTGGGTAATGAATAGAAATTGGATGGGATTTCACATGCCCCTCGAGCAAGCTTCCGGCTAATTCCGTATTTTTTTTCGGGCGCGTGGTTTCTGCTCCTTACTATCGTTCTTATCGGATAACCCGGTTTGTGTGTCTTTGGGTGTTGGCAACATATACACCCGCAAATTCTTGCCTATATGACCCCTCTTATGCAGGTCATCCACCAATCTCCCTGCCTTTCTCTGTATCGAAAGAGTGCGGTCTGAATTGGAACAGCAGTAGATTGCATCATCTTCCAGATGTTTACGTAAATTATTCCGGTAATCCTCGGCATCTATCACCACCACTCCCAGGCCACCGTCCGCCGCTCTTATCACCATGGCATTGTCTGTCGTCAGTTGATATATGGCTTTCGCTTCCTCTGGCTTTAGGTTGCCTTGGCCATATCCTGACAGATGAGCCCGTATCATCATCGTTGTATGCCACTTGTGATCTCTCTCGATACTTCTTCCAGATACAGGTCAAGGCAAGGGTCACGACCATGCTGGGGCACACCGGATGATATGTTGTAGGCTTTGTCATTATGTGTGACGTAGTTTAGTGTTATTGTTATTGACTCCGTGCTTTAGCGATATAGACGGCTTTTTTATTGCCGAAAGCTCTTCTTCGGTTAGCGTTCTTTTAGACACTCCCTATATTTACAAGTAGAGGCACTTCCCTTGTATGGGCGCTGCATGACCGATGTAGTCGATGCGCCCCTAAACTCCAATAACCAACCAACCAACCACTTCCCTTGTCCCCCATCCAAATCTTTCCTCTCGGTTCCAGCAGTCTCGCACAATGTCCGTAAGCTTGATGCTTTTTAGCTTGTAACGCTTTTTATATCCCGTCTCAAAATATCCGTGGTCATGTCAACGTCACAGACGTGACTGCTCTCAAAGCTGAGTATCCTTTCCCTCACGTCTGAGATCCACTCATCACATTGTTTTGCATACGAACAGCCTTTGAATTTGCCAGGCCGCGGCATAGCTTCATTAGCTCCATCAAAGCTCTGCCATTAACGCCAATTGTGCTGCCACTTTATCATCCCTTGGCATTCCAATTTCAGTCTAAAATCGGTAGGAATCAGTCCCTCCTCCAGGCATGCAGTCAAGAACTGCTCGAGTGACATGTTTTTTGTGCTTCAACACCTCATAGCCTCACCTTCATGAATGTTGCATTACCTCTTCGGCCGCCTGTTCGAAGTGAGAATATTGATTCTCTGGATGTTTGCATTGATCTACGCAACGACAAATTTGCTACGAAGTGTTCTCAAACCCAAGGATAGAAAACGTGCCGGAAATACGATTCTGATCATCCGAAATCAGTAAAGGACGCCATCCCATTCGCCCTGGAACCCGTGTCAAACGAATATGCGGCACGCACAAATCGTGCGCCCAGAACGAAAACAATCAGAGACCGCCTATTACGGAGGAGATACCCGCCCCGGTAGCCCAGTTGGTTAGAGCGCTGGCCTTCACTGGTTTCCCCTGTCCTGGCAACACAGGGTTCGAGTCGCTTCGCGCGCTCGCATTTAGCCCCCGGCCGAGAGTGTCAGCTGGCAGCTGGCCCGATAAGGCCGAGGACGAGCTACCGGGCGGTCGTGTCGGTGCATTGGCGGCACGTTCAACTTTCGGTCTAAATTCTGCCGTTGAGCTGGAGTTCATGGATCGGGTGGTGGTGCCAGGGTTCACGCAACAAGCTCTGCTTGGCAATAGAACCCTGGTTCCTAAAGCCACCCAGCAACAACTCGGATTAAATTTATTTCAAAAAAAGAAAGAAAAAGGTAGTTGATATGTAGATACGCAAGGCCGATCACGTTGACAGACTAATCGCTAGTGAAAAGGGAACGTAAACCTACGGTCATGATGGTCCCAATGGACATCACTTTTCCAGATATCTTCCCGGCATCCAACGGATATTGAAGGACAAACGCCGCATCTTACAGTGATCAGAAAACTTATGAAAACATTTCCTAGTCGACACTATGCTAGCCTGCAGAAGGGGAACAGACCTAGACGATGCATTGGTGCATGGCAAGACAAAGAGGCGTGCACGGGACTCAAAGCGGGGAACACAATTGTGGAAAGAATTGTTGTGTGTATCGCGTCATGTTTCAGGAAGTTGAAGCGCATGGAAAGAAAGTACAAAGACCTACTATAAGCTGAACATCTCCTACTGTCGTACATGACGTGTTCTGCAAAATGTATCATGATTTTTGTTATGTGGGAGAAACAGGGAACAAACTGTATGGTATGGGAGAGCTTCCAGTGAGTAGGCATCTATAAACATGTAATAATAAACGTACAAACAAGAATAAAGAATAAACCACAAACAAATAGCAAACAATAGAGGCAATTTAGTAGGTGATTATGGCTGCATTCTATATACTCCCCTCTCAGATTCGCATACTTATTGCAGCGGTCCTTCAATTTTATACAAGTCCTTTAAGAAGAACTAGGAAGATTGGACCTTCAACCACGTCTCTGCAGCATTTTGAGCATTTTATGCATTATTGGACAGGTGCCAATGCTGCCAAGAAAGCTGTCCATGAGGTAGGTTTACCTCATGGACAGCTTTCTCATGTCCAAAATGTTATGGATGATGTGGCCAACTCTTTGCGGGGAATCCCTAGATTCTCAGCTATGTATATGCATATGTATATGCATATACAACAACACCACCATGTTGAACAATCTTGTCCCGCTGTAATTTGGTCCTCGACCTTCGTATTATGCAGTATGTGCTCATGCACAAACAGCGCCCAAGTTTGAATTATGTGACGTCATCTTTTCCGTTAAAAATAGTATCATAGGTTTTAGCTGGCGGGAGGGATTGATACATGAATCCAGTCATGCATCGACTTACATCCGTATGTTTTAAGTCACTGTAAAAATGGTGTGTAAATCTGTGTTTTTTTGCATCGCCATTGCGTTACTCTTTTTGCTCCTGAAGATGTTACACAAGGCAGCGAAACGGTAAGTACGAAAAAGTACAGTTCTAATGGAGATCTCATGATCTATGTCGCTCTATTGGCCATCAGGTTTATCCCACAACTAGCTTTGGACGAGGAAAATGATTTCATGTTACATATATACATATATATATATATATATATATATATATATATATATATATATATCAATGCATATTCGAATATTTCGGAAACAGGTTTTCGCAGATGCATGCATTGTTAAAGACAGCAGCGTTGTCGGTGTTTATCTTCTTTCTATGCAAATTTTATAGCTTTCTGATGACTTTCATGGTTCGTTTGAGACATCACGCAGAAGATTGCCGAAAGATGGGTGTGGCATCTCTGATGTAGATGGTCTCAGCCGCCGCCAGCTGCCGTTTATCACGAGTGTAAATGATGGTGGTGTCAGCTGCCAGCATGGCTCTGGTGAGCGGTACTCTGTGGTGTTCTCGGAGGTGGTTCTTGGGGCCACCATCCTGGAGATGCGTGGTGAGGCGGCGGCTGAGCGTAGTGGGTGTGTGGCTAATGTAGCAGACGTTGCGGGTTGCACAGTCCGGGGTGGTACATCTGAAGCGGTATACTGCATCGGTTTGCTTCAGTGTTTTGGGTTCGAAAATTTCACTGAGCCTGATAAGAGATGACGTTTTAGGTGTTTTGTAGTAAACGAGGAGACGAATTTTGTGGCCTGGTTATGCGGGTATAGTGCTCCTCATGACTATGTAACAGATGACCATCTAATCTTTCTTCCAAGGGGTTTGATAGTGTTTTTATAGAAGATGGTGATGTCGTTGGTAGTGTCACGTAGTAACCGTGGGTAGTAACATGTGAAAGCTTGCTAGGTATGTTTTGCGTGATTGTGTCGAAAGCAGTGTTCCTGTATCCATTGTTGACTAACATTTGGCGCAGATTTTGCAACTCGAGATGCACGCGCGACCAAGTAGAACAGTGGGCTATAGCTCGTCGGACATGTTACCCAATTACGCTTCGTTTGTAACCATCGGTACAATCTCCGGCGCTATTCACACATCGACCTAGGTTTGTTGACTTCCCATACACTCTTACCCAAAGCGGTCAGAAATGAACCTCTACTACCGTCGACGAGGAGGTCAAGGAATGGAAGCCTACTGCTGTCAGTCTGTCAGCAACAGTCAGTCAGTCTGTCAAGGAATGGAAGCCTACTGCTGTCAGTCTGTCAGCAACAGTCAGTCAGTCTGTCAGCAACAGTCAGTCAGTCTGTCAAGGAATGGAAGGTATATTACACACCTTCCGTCGTTGTTATTGTTTGTTATCCTGTCTTGGTTATTCGTTTGGCGCCACCGGTGGTGCAGCGATCGTGATGCCGCCTGGCGGCAACCAGCCTCAACTCAATGCATTGACGCCCATATAGGGAAAAGCCACTTCAGCTTCAGCGACTCATGAACTGCTGAAGGCGTAGTTTTGAAAAGGGCTTCATGATGTGTCCAATATGCACAATAAATGATATGCAAGGAGTTAATATTTAGATAAAGCCCATAAAGCGTTGGGCGCCATTGCCGGGCAACAGCTCAAGGTCAGTCTATCACAAATGGTCTCAATAAGAATTCGGAATCGGAGAAAGGGAAGCGGACTCTTTAATGACATTGGACAAGGCAAAAAATGCACACAAACAAGTATCTACAAAACATACAAATTTCGCAACGACCCCACAAATACAGTGCACTTCTCGTCGTAATATAATCCTCAATAAAACAAATTTATTCTTATCCTCTGGGAAAGGGACGGGGATTAGGGTTCGCTGGGGATTCGCAGGCCAAACAACTACATGTCCAAAAAAGCACAGCCAGAACAGACGAATCCTATAACAATTCACCGACTTCAGCATTGAAGGCTGAAGAAAAAGTCATCCGACATATACAGATGCGAAATTGTAGGTCTACCCACCATAATGCCAAAATGATACAGTTCAAAACAACCTCTTTGACGTCATCTAGAGTATCCTATATTGCTTGTGATATACTTTTAGCACGGTATGTACGCGGCCAGAGACATTCCATATATGACAGGTGAATGGCAGCCTCGTATGCCCATGTATGTCTGGCAGACATGGTAGAAAGTAATATGTACATCGTGATATCGCAGAGATGTTCAACCCCCGCCCGTGACGATTGGTGACGAGAGGGCGATAGGGGCCCTCGTGACGCTTTGTATTGTAACAAGACCAGCAGCGATCAGACGAAAGTTTGTGTTCAGGCGCATGAGCCTTGCTCTGAATCCAAAGCCAACATCAAGGATAGTCTTCACTTCACTTCCGGAATGATCACACTTCTAAGAGAAAACCCTGGATCGCCTGCTAGACTGCCTCCCCTCCCCATCACGAAGTGCCTCCCCGGAGTGGTGGGCAAGTTGCCAACTCCCTACTAAATGAGTCAATGCTTCGGCTGTCTGTTCCAGCCTCGTTGAATACCACTTGCGATTGGCCTATTATGTGGAATCACCCGTATACAATATACTAGCTAGTACCAGCTATGCCAGGTACTTGCGCCGTCTGCATCAACTTGAAACTTCCGAGTGCGTTGTTACTTGGAAACCTTGCCAAAATATTCAGCTTTTTGGACGCTCTGGTATGTCAGATGCCAGCTCGCAACAGCATTATTTTCGTGGAATTATCCTAATCGCGTCGTATTCGGGAGTGCTCTGCTAATTTTGTAAACGGGGTATCTGAGTACTAGCCTCGCGGACTGAACCAAGGGTATGATTTCTGTAGCAGACGGTGGCTGCTCGCCCATAATTCTGTTTCTTTTTCCACAGATCCCAATGGACAAGTTTCACTTAATGGATTTTGGTTGCCAAAAAAACCGGTAATAATACTTCGTAAACAAAATTTAAACATTTTTTTTTCTCACAGAAGAAGCATTTACAGCATAATTTAATAATTTCATTTCGGGGTTGCCATCGATTGAAAAACGTTCTCGTAGCGATGACGTCACATATGTTGAGTCTCGAAGCGGCCAAGCCCGAAACGCACGCGGAACCATACGTTGGATTGTTCCATGCAAAGCTGTTCAACCAACTCGGGTCATGGATACTCAGGCGAAGGCTTGTGATACTGAAATGTTACCAATTTTAAGGAAAATATTAAGCTTGGAAGGGTAGGTAATCTATTGTCTTGGTAATACAGCAACTAACATTTTTGTTTCAAATCCGGCGCAATGCAGTGCGTACAAAAAGCAAAAGCGTGCACTATGTTCATGGGTAAAATGAGCATCAAACTCAAGGGCGTAAATTATGCTTCGCTTAGTTAAAGAAACAGCAAGGCTTCCCCATCAGCAAAAGAGACGCTGTTTGTACCAAGTTCCATAATTGACATGCCATAGTGAGGTAAATTACTGTGGGGCAAGCTACATCACAATGAATGTAAGTGCTTGATAAATGATAAATGAATGAAAGTGCTTGATAAATAATCAATGAATGGCATGCCGAGAATGTTTTACTTTGTGAATATTGTACATCTCACATCGCATGATTGGTAGAATATATGGCAAATACATAGAGATGCAGCTGAAATGCACATGTGTATTGCGATAGATTGGCAGGTGTCATGACATACCTTCAAGCAGTATTGTGATGGAACATAGTGGGTAAGATGGCTGCTGCAATTACTGCAACATATTGATGGTGTCCACGAAGCTATTGCAAAAAGAGACTACAATAAATGACAAATTGTAGTGTTAATTTTGCTATATGTTATGGATTTTAGACAAGGTACTTATGTTTTCAGGTGATCTTTACATGAAATGCCAGGCATCTGGTGCAATTTTAATTAGCTTACTTGCAGGAAGACGTATGTACCAGATCATCCAATCAATTATTAATGTGTAGACAGGTATGCTCAGCTACCTGCAGGTGACAGGCTGACTTGATCAATGACATGTAGGTAGATGTAGATCAACATAGTCAGTGATCAGCAGGTGTAGGCCATAAGGACATAAAGACATAAAGACATAAAAGATTAGTGCAACTATGAGCCACAAGGGCCCTTCTTGGTTGCACTCTGTACACTCAACCAGTTGCCCACCAAATCCGTCGATCAGCCCTCCCTGTATTTTAGCTAATGAATCCCTGAAGTGATTCATTAGCTATAATGGTTATGGATTTGAGATGGAGGACAAGGATTGGTGGCTTAATTTTTACATGGAATATCAGGTATATTGTTGAATTTCACCGAGTGTTAGAGAAGCATTAAAGGTATGCTACTGCCGTGGTTTCTGCAGTTTTTTTTTGTGTGAAAAATGTATGGCAGTATGATATTATTGTGCTTTAAGGTATTCACGAGGCAAATTATGCATACATTTTATCTGCATGAAGCAAAGTTGCTAGGTTTGGCCATGTCAGGTATGGTTAAGCTTTTATTTTGATTAAAAAAGAAAAGAATGCTTTCATAGAGAAAGCTTAGGTCATCCTACATTAGGTTTGGTTTTTCGAGGGAAACTTGATAGGAAAATAAATTGCTTGCATTTTCTGCACTTCTTTGAAGAATATATTTTTTACCATGGGAGGCCAGGTTTTGTTAGGCCTGGCCGTGCTTCACTTTTTCTTGTTTGCTTTTTGTGCTATTTTACCCATCTCCAAGCCCATTTTCGGTGATATTTTGCCAGATAACTGAAAATGTATGCATTTGCAGAGAAAACGAGTAGCGACATCATGCTGACTACGTTCATGAACATTGCACTGGATAAAGTAATTGCAAGAGTTAAAAAATTACCTTCGAGCAGAAATTTTCCAAATGTCATGCCATCTGCAGCATGCTGCAGTTAGCTAGAAAATATAATTTCTCTTCACTTTATGCTGATATGAAAGGGTTGTTGACATCCATGTTTCCAACAAAATGGGTTCTAACAAGTCACAGTTCCCATCTTTGTGAAAGTATACTTCTACTTTGTGAAAGTTTTCACAAAAATGGGACATTAAACCACCGCTTTCAAGCTGAACCTTGATGTGAAAAACCTTAATGCACGCACTTCTGAGGAATATCCTCTGGTTTTAAGCCTCCCACCTCATCCTCAGGCGTGCTCACGCCTATCAAAATACTCGTACCCCTGTCTACCAGTGGTACATATACGTTGAGATGTTCGTCGCAGCAAGCTGGGCCACTAGCAGAGATCAGCGGACTGTCTGGGCGTGCAGAACCGCTCGACAACGTCCTCATCTTGTCGGCCGTCGGTAGACGGATGGACATTGATTCTGGCTTACTTGCAGTTGCAATTGTACACCTCGGCACAAACAAGAATAATAGCGCCGTTTCCTACGATCCAGGTGCCCCTGACGATCGAGTGTGATCCAAGCTAAAACTGTCGTGATTCTTACGAACTGGCAGCTTCCCAAATGGAAGATATAATGGGCAGCAGTCAAGCATCACTGACCTCCGCATATGTGACGTCACATATATTTTTACCAATCACAAAAGGAGGCATTCTGAGTCGCTTCTTTTAATTATTTTAGTAATCTAGAGATAATAAAAATAGATGAATGCTATAATCGTCTTGAAGTTAAAAATCACTATATAAACTTGAAAAATACTGTCTGTCCCGACATGAAGCTTGTTCATTCCAGCGTGTTCAGCTTAATAAGTGATCCTGTTGGGCTGCCGAAGTGGACGTTTATGCATGCGTTTAACAACTTAGCATAATTGCAGCACAACGGCTAAACAGTTATTGCTCATACACCAAACGAAGCGCACCACTTAATCCACATTGTTGTCTGTAGTATCCTATATTAACCGATCAAAGCACAACTTAGGAGCAGTGAAGTAGGGTCACAACACCCAGTTGACCAAGGGATGGGCGCACCAGCCTGGGATGTGGACCAGCCCCCCACCACAGACCTGTTGGGGCCCCGGCGTCCGATGCTCGAATCTGGCTCAGAGCACCAAGGTCGGCCCTTCCTCGACTCAGGAAGGGCCGACCTTGATGGATCTGGATCCGGCCCCAGCTGGCACCAGACCCAGTCTCCTACCCGGAAGCCAGGCGACCTGACGTGGCGAGTACGGCTGACGTAGTCCTGCTTCGCCAGGCGAAGTCTGAGCGTCTCCGGCCATGTCTTCCCCCAAGCCGCTTGTTCGATCGCCACGGCGTGAAGCCCCCAGCGCCACTGAGCCAACGCAGAGGGACACTGAGCCAACGCAGAGGGTCACTGAGCCAACGCAGAGGGTCACTGAGGAAACTCAGAGGGTAACTGAGCCAACGCAGAGGGCACACTGAGCCAACGCAGAGGGTCACTGAGCCAACGCAGAGGGTCACTGAGGAAACGCAGCCAACTTTTGAGCCAATAAAAAGGGCCCCTGAGCTAACGGAGAAGGACCTTGAGTCGATGGAGAGGGCTCATGAGCTGACGAAGATGGTCCCTGTGTCGACGGAGAGGACAAGTGGCTGGGGAGGGTCTCGAGCTGAAATCACTCTGTCCATGAGAACAGAGTGCACACGGGATTTTCGTGAAGGGTGCACATGCTCTTAAATAGCTCTGGTAGACTGGACCCCTCTGAGTAATGTGGGTCCCTTTACAACTGAGGAACCCTCTCCGTTGGCTAAAGGACTTCCGTTGCCTGCCTGGGTCCTCGGGGAAATCTGTTTCGACGCCGCGGAACCCACGGAGACAAACACCAGCTATGATGCGAATAGTACGATGCCACCTGCAATTTAGCACGTGTTTTTTTTTCGCAACGCACCTCTTCCCCACCCGGTCAACAAAGGCGTTCCTACTATTGACATACGCAATGAGTTGAGGTTAGTTGCCGCCAGGCGGCAACACGATCGCTCTGCCACCGCCAGCGCCAAGCGAGGGACGAAGGCAAACCAACTACGGAGGGTTTGGAACAATCGGAACCTTTCTGTTTTTTTTGGTACCATTTTATTGAACATACCGATAATGGTTATAAGGTATTCCTCAAATTAAATAAGAGGAAGGTAAGTAGGGAAATAACAGGCTGTTGGACGTGCTCAATTGCGAGTTTATTGTGTGGGTAGTTGAGTGGTTACTTTCTCACTAACATAATACTGTCCAAAGGATACATCCTCCGTTAGTTACTTGGATGCCACTGAATAAGAAAAAGGTTTGAAGCTAGGAAGCACGGAAGTTCTGGGAAAAACTGCATCTGTAGATCTCATGGAAAATTGTACACAGGCATGGAACCCTTCTTGCAAATGGATTTACGTATGCCAGAAAGTGTGCAGAGCATGCTTATCGGGCTGAACATTGGACTGGGTAATTTAGAGCATGGGGCTTTATCTAATGCTTATGGCCTTGTGTATGTACTCACTCATGCATAAGATTCATATAGTGGCAATATGATCCAGATGTTTAGATGGTAAGAGTCAAGTGAGGGCTAGCCTTTCAAAAATCGAAAGAAGGGGGCGACAGACTGGCAGGTCGACCCGATGAAGAGCAAAACGTCACCCTCGAACAGGAGGCGTTTTGGTCAGATCTGTTTGACAAGGAAACGAGATCGAGACTGTCTATGCGCGATCAAAAGCCAACCGACCCAAGAATTTTGGTCTGATCTCAGCTGAAGGGATCCAGAAGGCCAAGGACACCAATTTTAAAACCGTCCCAATGCCGGCAGTAGCACCGTGCTACTATGAGTAAAGTCCCCAGTCACGATTCCCATGAAAATATACATCTGGCTGACAGAATACATACCTAGGAACACAAGGCGTTCAAAGACCTCTTCAATCTCGAAGGTGCCGACGTCCACCCGACCGGCACTTTACGACCAATCTCTGTAGCATGAATATTGTTCCGATGTAAACATTCTGCCACCAGATACCAATAATAAGATGCCACCGGCACCGACACCTCGCTAATTCCAGAGAACTTACATTGATCTGATAGCTGCGCAGATAATTTCGCTATGTTGGACACCGCCATAGCGAGGAACAAGCGTGAACAAGCAAAGTCACTCGCTCTAACCACAGTCGACCTGGCAAAGGCGTTCGACAGTGTTTCGCACAGGATCGATTACAGGAGCCGTGAGAAGAGACAGACCATCTACAAAAGTGCAAAACCTGGTCAAGACTTTGTGCCAAGATTCAACCATGGAGACTAGTGATGCCTCAAAAATACAAGTAAGATGTGGTGCTGGACAGGGCGATCTGGCAAGCGTCCGGTCCACAGTCTGGACCAGGCAGACGGATGTGCAGCGCCAGTTACCTCTTAGGGAGCAGTCGCGATTGTAAAGGCCATAAAGCTGGTGTCCGAACCAAGCAAAAATGGCGTCACCACTTGAATGCTCCGCAATAGCCCATACTGCATCCTGGCCACACTATTTAGCCTGATGGTTCTGCTGTCCTTCATCCCATGGCCCTAGAAAAATGGAAGAATTCCTCTTGTTCTCAAGATGACTGATCCACCATCACCTGCGGCGTACCGACCAATCTCGGTGACGTCAATGGCGACGCGTAGTTTTGCCAAAATATATATTTCACAATGATCAAGACTTTGCCCCTCTAACCCGGTACGTCGTTATAATGCCAATATACATGCACACACACACACACACACACACACACACACACACACACACACACACACACACACACACACACACACACATACACACACACACACATATATATATATATATATATATATATATATATATATATATATATATATACACGTATGTATATATTTATATACATAGATATGCATTGTACAACGTCGTGTATCTAGTACTGGCGATGGGATTTGAAAGTATTCACGTTCGAATCTCATCTCTTAGACAGTAATGCTACAATTTCAAAAGCCTTATCCTGATGAAGGCGCCAGCCGAAACTTTGGTAGAGTATGTCGAACGATTCTACTTTGAATTTTATATCTCACTATCATTAATTGAAGCACAAATGTACATGTACATAAAGTACCAAATACACTTTACACATATGTATATTGATGTATACACACACACACACACACACCCACACACACACACACACATATATATATATATATATATATATATATATATATATATATATATATATATATATATATATATTCCTTTACACATTGGATGTTGAAGAGAAGAGCGCAATTCACTTGAGCAAGTTTTCTGTCTACGTCTTCCGACAATTTGTTGACCACTTAGAATGAGACAACCTCTAGGTCATACAGGACATTATAACAAACAACATCACATGCACCAAAAACCAAGATGAGCTAAAACTCGTCATCTAATATAGAAATGTGAAAAGTTTACGATGAGAAACAATCTTCAGACCACCAGAAAAAACTGAAATGTACCAATGTAGGTTACAAATTATCATGCCCGTACGAAGACTGCAGGCCTCGTGCAGTATGTTACGTTGGTGCCACCACAACCTCCCTATCTAGAATGCGTGAATCTAGTCCTTCACGATTGCTGTAAATTGTTTAGATGAGAATATACTTCCTTAAATGTGAGTGGCCCTTGAGGAATTGACAAAATGCGAGATGGTGTTGCGAGAATAGCTCGTGTGAAACTTGTGCTCAATTTATGTTTCTTTCAGTATACTTGTGTGTGTCTATTTGCTCTGTGCAAAGCGGTGAATTTGAAAATGGATCAATGTTTGCATCCGAAACGTCAATAAGCGAATATAACTGTACATGTCACTTTACCAGCTATCTAACGAAACGAAGAAAACAATGCGCTCTTCTCTTCAACACCCGATGTATACAAGAAGACATATTGTCAAAATATACCTACATATGTATTGACATATATATAATATATATTATATATATATTATATATATACATATATACATACATGTATATTACATATATATACATATACATATATATATATATATATATATATATATATATATATATATATATATATATATATATATATATATATATATATATATATGCGCTGCTCAATGAACACAATCGCGGAACAGGCATTGCACTCCTTCTGCAGACTCTATTTGCCTTTCGCTACGCTTTCCATCGCTCGTATGTTCATGCACGATATTCATAAGCAGAACTAAGACATGTAACTACAACATTCATTATATTTTCGACGTTTCATCATCCTACGGACATTCTTAAAACGAAGTAAAATTTGTCGCGATCACAAGTTTGGGAAGCAATAAAATATATACAAGTGCTATACATGGCATAATGTACCCCCATTTTTGTTACGCACAATGAGAAGGCGAGAAAAACCGCTCACACGCTCACATGTTCACACGCTCCGACATGACCCTGAAAACCAAAGTCCTAGTCATGGACCTTGATAGCGACTCATCCATATCTTGGAAGCGGTTTTATCAGGGAGATCGACCCAAAGTAATGCACGAGGCACGCTGCTGTTATATGATGTCCCACAGCTCACCATCAGGCGGTAGGGGAATGACAACGATGAACTGATGACATCCGTTCTCATTTTTTTGGCCCTCTTATTGTAGGCGAAAAATCTTATCATACCTAACACAAACTGGAGTACATTATACCATATATCTCACGTGTATGCATTTGATGGTTTTCAAAAATTGTAATCGAGACCAATTTGACCTAGTCGTGGACATCTTCGTAGGAGGATGAAACGTCGAGAACATAACAAATGTTCTTCTAACATGTCTTAGTTCTGCTTATGAATATCCGTGCACGAACATGACTCTTTCTTATGAAGACTCTATCTGTCTTAACACGCTTTCCATCGTTTGATGTTCGTGCACGATTTCATAAGCAGAACTAAGTTATGTTAGAAGAACATTCGTTATGTTTTGACGTTTCATCCTCCTAGAAGATGTCACGACTAAGTCAAATTGGTCGCGTTACAAGTTTGAAAAACATCAAATGCATACACGTGAGATATATATAATATGCTTAATTTATATTAGGTATATAATATTTTTCATATATATAACATATCAAAATAAATCTCACAGTTCATTCCCGATGTCTGTGGGTCACCGACCTCATCATGTGCAACATAACTAAAGATATAAAAATGCCCAAAACGATCAATGTAGTGTATGAGTTCCGATGTCCTACTGGCCACTGTGCGCACCCCCAACATCATCCTGCATATGACATGCTACCATCACCCTATCTAGCCGCATCTCTATGCACCTAAAATAAGGAGGGGCACCACGCAGCACACCATGTCCATGCACAACACGGAATTTACCCGATCTACAATGATGAGCAACACCACGATATTGACCCAATGTCGCAGGATACGAAACCAGGGATTTAGAGGCAACTTTCATCCGTGAAAAGGATCCGATAATTAATCGGCAGCTGAACATAAGTGGCACGCTATCTCTTTATGGTGGACAGCGACTTCCCCCATGGGCATAGGACTGCTACTGGCTATGTACACTCTGTGCTCTTGAAAACTCGAGTGATGTGCGCATCTACGTTTGTTCATCCGTGTTTATATAAACATAATTGAGAGTGTGCATAGCATGCCAATTTACTCCAATGGTGTTGAAAGCGTTACTATCTCAGATGTACCCGTATATTAGATATGCGTGTGTATTGGAGAAAAGCAAGACAGAATGTTCACTGCTGACGCCCACATGATATATAAATCGAAACGCTTGCAAATGTATTATGTTCTTATATTGTATATTATTCGTATGTCTGAAGACATTAGATGTCCTAGCGAAACATCAAGTGAATGCAAGAATGTATGCACAATTCTACATGCAGGTTCCACACAAGTACGGACTGTCATCAGACGACTTGAGAGCCTCTTACGGAGGCATATCAACACAAAGTATGCTGCATTATTCAATGAAGAATTGATATATATATATATATATATATATATATATATATATATATATATATATATATATATATATATATATACACATGTATATATATGATATGAATATATATATATATATATATATATATATATATATATATATATATATATATATATATATATATATATATACATATATGTATATACATATGTGTTTGCATGCGTGCAATTCGCTTCATTCACTTTCCCCTACGTCATTGATCAGGTAGTTATGAAGGCTGCCCACGCTGCAAAAAAATACTTGCCCATTACATGTGCATTTTCAGGCAAAATGGTAAATTCTTTCATGCTGTTGCCTACCACGACAATGTATTAACCACTGCCTACTGATTTTCGATTTAGTAAAACCTATGGATGTTGGATCATCTTGATGGTCTTCGTATCTGAAACAGAGGTAGTGGTGAATGGTGGTAAATGTGCTTCAAGACACATTTACCACTACTTGTGTCCTTTAGTAGCGTAAATGGATCGTGAAAAAGCAATGGTATTCCATTTTTTGATGACCTCGCGATGACTTCGTTTTCCCAGAATACAGTTTGAAGCACAACACGCGATCAATCCCTGTACTGCCATGGTTGAAACAGGAAAATCGCATACTTGCAGAATGTGAGGAATACACAAGTTCCAATGGAAACTAATGAGTTATAAAAAAACACATGGTCCACTATGCGGACTACGTTCAGATTGATGTTTTGGGTAAACGTTTTCATGTTACTGAGATGACACAGGTCATATACGAAGTACTTGACATTCTCACGTCCTGATGCCTTCAGCATGGGATGAAAGTGAACTCATGCAAAGGAGAGCCCGTGCTTGCTGGAGATCGACGTCAACTGACCGTTCCGGACCCCAACACGGACTTTCTTTCATGGGAAAGCTCTGAGCTGTGCAGCGGAAGCGAGGAATCTAGGCGTCATATCGACGGTAATCGGGCATGGAACCAGCACATTTCTCACCGTCAGAAAGTGCTTCGGAACGCTTCTGGGATTGTCACGTGCAAAGTATGCAGTACCGCGGGCGGCGCTTTCAGCCCTGGTGAAGAATGTCCCCGTGATGTCCCATGTGCGCTTCTGCCTCGCAGTATATGCCAGCGTCACTTATACTGAACTCATTCCGATACAGCGTGTAGTTAATCTTGCTGTTCTAGTCCTCACCGCAAAACGCGATTACGCTAGAATCAGCGCTGCGTGCAGACGGCTGGGACTGCTGACCGTCATCCAGCTGGCCTGCTACGCTGACCTGTGTGTGCTGCGCGCTGTGATTCGTGACGAGGACGGCACTCTAGCTCCACTCGGTGACATCCCACTTGATCATGATGTTGCGCAGTGTCATACTCGCCAGTCACATATCCTTCATATCCTGCACGCTAGAGCCGGCCATGATGCTAAAACATTTCGTGTCCGTGTCGCCAAGCACTACAATGAGCAGGATATCCGTCATGAGCTTCACCGTATGCGACCCGATTTTAATTAAAAAGCATGCGAGGGCTCAGATCGTCCCCGCTGTTGACTGAGGCGTAGTTCCATGGACATCTTTCTTGTTAAGCGGTGTTGTGTATTAGGAAACCTTGGGATTGTTATTAGTTTTTTGTTTGTTGAAACTGTGATTGTCAAGGCACGCAATAGCGACTTGTAGAAGTGGATTGTGCCTGGCTCTGTACAACAATACAGTAAAAAGTCTTGATGCGCATTGCAATTGCAGATTTATATGTAGTTGTTGGTAAGGATTTTAAATAGTGGTGTTCGGTGTCGATAAGCACGTGATTTAATCATGTCGCGTGGCTTAACAAAAATGTCTTAGAGCAATGGATGGTGGTAGGGACGTTAAGATGGAGCTTTCCTAGGACATCAGACGAACTTAATATAGAAATGCATCAGAATCCAACGAAGACAAAGAACTTGAGAACTGATATCACGGCTGACTCATGGTGCATGTGACCCGAGATATCGTGAATATGTGATTGTCTTCACGTAATTGACATGACAGATATTATATATGAAATGCAATTGCACAAGGCAATATATTCGCCGGAAGGTATGCAAACTTTTCGGCTTTATCAGGGTCACAAGCAGGATATTCAAAAGCATGAAACATTGCTTAAACTTAAAAAATTAACACGTGAAACAATATCTACCATCTATCACAGGCTGGCGAAATACATTTTTAAAATAAATTTATTTTTTAAAATAAATTTGATCCGAATTGTTGCTGGGGTGGCTTGAGGAACCAGGGTCCTATTGCTAAGCAGAGCTTGTTGCGTGAACCCTGGCCCCACCACCCGATCTATGAACTCCAGCTCAACGGCAGAATTTAGACCGAAAGTTTAACGTGCCGCCAATGCACCGACACGGCCTCCCGGTAGCTGGTCCCCAGCCTTATCGGGCCAGCTGCCAGCTGACACTCCCGGCCGGGGGCTAAATGCGAGCGCGCGAAGCGACTCGAACCCCGTGTTGCCGGTACAGGGGAGACCAGTGCAGGCCAGCGCTCTAACCAACTGAGCTGCCGGGGCGTCGTAAGATTCATAAGATATTGCCAGAATAACTCGACCTTATGACTGAAATACCTCAACCTTATAACTGAAAAAAGATAAATTAGGCCAACGTGAACTACATATTTCGATGGCATGTATTTTTCAGCAGCGGCGGTTTGGGGATGAGTAAACAACAAATACAAAATGACACGGAGCGTGTCACAGCATGCACTCTACAAAGTATCCATCTCACAGCCAGTGAAATCCGACTGACATGACAAAATCTTAATACATAATATGATATGAATGCAAGTTATAATTCACTTGTTAGGAATGTCTGACATATGAGTTAGCAAGAAACGGAAAACAATTCTCACATCATATACATACTCACTCTACCGCGCAGAATAACACCCATCGGCTACGACGATTTTGATTGTAGTGTGTTGTGATGCGACCTTCAACCTGTACTCCTGATGTCTTTGCATCGGTGTTTGGTGCTGGGGGTGTATGGCGGTATGGGACCGGTGGCAACATAGTCCAAGAGAATGTCTGGTTGCTAAGTGTTGGTTGGTCGATTTCTAATCTCTAATGGTTAGACTATCTTTGTATCACTGGCGAGGAACAGGAATTTGTGGTCTCGGTATGATCTGGAGGGGCGTCAACCTGCCTGCACCGGCGGCAATGCCAAGTGCCAAGCACAAGAGCGTGGGCTAAAGTCAAGCCAACACAGGATCAGTGACTGGGTTCGGAGCATGCGACGCAAACGATAATGGCCTTGCGCTTATTTTTGAGACTACAGATTGGTAAGTAAGTAAGTAACCAATAAATACAATAAAAACCATAAAATGCTTGCCGACCAGTGAAGACAGCATTTTGGACGTACCTCTCTCTCCCTTAGGGAAGTATTAGATGACAAGTCATCGATTGTTCAATCGGGGCGGCTCTTCCGCTTCCTATCGGATATCAGGTTTTCTGTGATCTATTCTCCTCATTAGCTCGCCTTTATATCGGAGAAATGTGGATCGTGGTACTGCATATCACAGTTGCAATTGACCCTGTGGCATGTAATTATGAATGATTTCGCTTGCTTTCATTGTTTGACTGATTTACTTCCATTTCACTGCTTGGGTGATGATGTTGCTTTCATTTCACTGTTTCACTGACGATGATATGGGCGCTGCATGATCAATGTAGTCAATGCGCCCCTAAGCTCCAATAACCATCCGAGACTGCAGATTGCACGCTGAGCATCATGCCTGGAATCCTGAGACAATGTGCTGGAACATGAAATGGAAGCTGATCGACTATCGCTCATTAGAGAAGCGCGGCGAGCTCTTGCTTCTGAAGCAGTTAATTAACAGTGATGATTGTATGGCGTAATTGTAGGATTACGGCATAAATATCCACGGGCAAATAGGTTCAAGCCATGCACGATACGGATGATCATGCTGTTTTAGTCGAATAGACCAGGCAATAGACACTTTTTGTGAGACGCCACTTTTTCCGCATGAGGAGTGAAATATTGGCTTCAAAAAGTTCACAAAATGCCAGACATCGAGTCAGATGTCGCGCAATTACATGAAAGATGATTTGCTTTACCTTTGGCGTTCTCCTGTGTCCTTATGCATAGTTCACATGCATAGGACTACAATGAAATGAACTTTAATATATACATACTTATATATATATATATATATATAAATATATGATATATATATATATATATATATATATATATATATATATATATATATATATATATATATATATATGCATATATATATATATATATATATATATATATATATATATATATATATATATATATATATATATATATATATATATATATATATATATATATATATGGTATGGTATTAGTATGGTATTTTTCTCAGATCACACGAAGTTCAAGAAAGTCCCTTGTAACAATACTGGCTTTCTGAAAAAGAAGGTGAATATAATAATAGAGGTCGCCAAATTTGTGGTAGATTCCAAACTTTTCACCAATTGTCAAGGAATACAAGTCCTGTTACTTCTATGGCAACGTGAAGATACATAACGATGGCAATCCGCTTCGGCCCATTGTGTGGCAAATTCCAACACCAACATATGCTGTCGCTTGGCAACTGAACAAGCCCACCTCTCCGTTCATACCTACCAAGAATGTACTGAAAAGTACAGATGATATTCTCGCCGTACACCGAGTAGCAAACCAAAGGGAATACTTGCGTCCCTTGATGTGGAATGTCTGTTCACCAATAAGCAGCTGGCCAAAACCATTGACGTCTTACTCGGATTCGTCTATGCTAACCCAAAACTGAGGCCGCCAAACTTGCCCAAGAAGTGGTTGAAGTCCATGCTGGAAGCATGCAGAACGGAAGCACTTCAGATGCCCGGGAGGCCAACTGTACCTACAAGTCGACGGCTTGGCTGTGAGATCGCCCCCAGGTGGCTCGTTCGCTAATGTCTACGTGTGTGGTGTGGAACACTTGGCCCTCCAGGGCCTGAATGACAAGGTTCACGTGTACAAACGATACGTCGATGATATCTCTGGAAATCACTGGGAAGACAAACTCAATAAAACAACTTTTTTCCCACTACGCGCTTCAACTAACCGTGATCATATATACACCGTAGTCACAAGCATTAATATGGACACTCAATCAACTTCAGACGCGCCTACAAAAATCATCTGTTCTGCATTTCACTTGTGAACTTAGCGTGAACAGCAAACTCCCATTCCTTGGTGTGGAGTTGGATGCAAGTAATGGCAAACATGAAACCAATATTTACCGTAAAAGCACGATTAATGGACGGTGTCTAGATACCCTGAGCGATTGTCCCGATAGATATAAGCGTCGGTGCTTACGTAAGGTGGGCTACCAATATCTGCAGCTTCTGGAGGTTGGTGGACAGAGAGCAGAGTTACATCAAACAAATGCTGACCAACAATAACTACTCGACCAAAGATCTCGACCAAGAGATCAGAATAGTTATGGACCGCTACATACAGCACGGCACTAGCATAAAGACATAACGACATAAAAGATTAGTGCAACTATGAGCCACAAGGGCGCTTCTTGGCTGCACTCTGTACACTCAACCAGTTGCCCACCAACCACCAAATCTGTCGATAAGCCCTCCCTGTAATACTGAAAAGCAAGCCCTCTATTCTTATAATGATTGTCTATGCTGTTTTTAAAGATGCTCAATATGCTGCTACTGACAATGGTTTCTGGCAGCTGGTTCCACTGTTCTACTATCCTGTTGGTGCAGAAAGTGTGTCTTAACCTTGTTCTGCTGTGGTTAACTTTAATTGTTAATTTATGACCTCTAATTGCATCATTTCTGTTCAATTCAAACATTTCCCCAAGATATCCCCTCTCCAGACCATGGATAAATTTAAAGACCTCGATGAGATCTCCTCTGAGCCTTCTATATCTAAGTGAAAACATATTCAATTTCTTCAATCTTTCCTCATATGCCAGGTTGCTTATACCATTAACCATTTTTGTAGCCCTCTTTTGTACTCTCTCTAAAAGCCAACGATCTTTTTTCATAGCTAGGAGACCAAGCTTGGGTGCAGTATTCCAAATGTAGCCTGACATATTTGCACAGTAAAGCTTCCTGATGACTTCCTCACTTCTGTATGATACACTCCTATTTATTGCCCCAAGCATTCTCAATGCTTTCTTCCTGGCTTCCTTGGTCTGTTCTGATGCCCACAATTTTGTGTTTAGAATAACACCTAAATCCTTCTCCTGTTGAGTCACTGATGGCACTTGACCACTGAAGTATGGAGCCTTCATATGTTGCTTACCTACATGCATGATTTCGCACTTATCGAAATTAAATTTCATTTGCCATTATTCGGACCACTTCACAAGTTTTTCTAAGTCTTTTTTCAGCGAGATATGCTCATTTTGACCTGTTATTGCCCTAAAGACCTTAAAATCATCCACACATTTCAAAACTTTGCTGCTTAGGCCACTTTAAATGTTATTTAGAAATACAATGAACAGTAGTGGCCCCAGTACTGACCCCTGGAGGACACCAATCGAAAAGATAATTTTCCAGTCGGAGGCTATGACAATAGCAGCAGCAGGGACGGTGGAAACGTCGGTGGCAGCAACGTTGACGGCAACAACAGCAACGACGGTGGTAGCGTCGGTGATGGTGGCGGTAGCGCCGACGTTGACGGCAGTAGCGTCAGGAGCGGCAGCGTCAGTAGCAGTAGCGGTGGTGGCGTTAGCGTTGGTGATGGCAGTGCCGGCCACAGTGTCCGTGAAGACAGTGGTGGGGAGCTCGGTTGCTGACGGCGTGGCGGCGCGGCGTGGCGCAGGCGGCGTGGCGCGCGGCGTGGCGAGGGGGGGCGCAGCGGCGTGGGCAGGGGCAGTGCCGCAGCGACGGCGTGGCTGCAGCGACGGCAGTGGCTGCAGCGACGGCGTGGCTGCGCGACGGCAGTGGCGCAGGGGCGAGCTGAGCGACGGCAGTGGCTGCAGACGGCGTGGCGCTGCGGCAGTGGCTGCAGCGACGGCGATGTGAGCGATGGAGGCGGCGAGAATGGAAACTCTGCCACATCTGAGACACTGACATTGTTTTACAAATAGCAAACGAGCCCTTCATACCGCACATATGAGAGAGTACTCTGGGAAATCGTATGTAACACCATCAAACCAACCGGGTGCTGCAATAGCGGACCACTAATTAGTTACCACAAAAGCAAAACAAATATACTGCTAATCTTGTCATGACAAATAACATGTTGAAGAAGCCAAAAATCAAATCAACCAACGTAGTTTACGAATATAACTGCTCAGATGAAGCTTGCAAGCTTCAAATTCCCTCAGCATGCTGTAATGGACACACCACAACATCACTGTCGCGAAGACTGATTTGTCACCTGCAGTCGGGCGCTCCACACAAGCATGCACAGGACAAACACCGACACATCACTAGACAAGAGCTGGTACAAAACACTAACATCATCGGACACATACGGGGCATGAAGAGCCCACTCATCACAGAAGCCATCCTCATCCGTGAAGGACTACCCCACTCTAAACACCGAACGTGACTGTCAGGGTATCCTTACACTCCGATGGATTTCCAGGCCTCCGCTCAAGTGCTTAGTGCGCTTGTTATTTTCACAATGCATTGTACTCGTATCTATAAGTGAACGTACATTTTGTATATATTTATTGATATACATATATATATATATATATGCACCGTTGGTTAAACACGACAGCTTGTTCTGCATTTATTAGCTTTTTATGTATGTTTTCGATATGTCGCACATTCGCTTTCACTTGAGATTCAAGCTGGTGGACTATTTCTCCGAATGAGATCATCACAAGTGTGAGTTATGGTTTCCATCTATATTTAAATACAACGTTTCGATCGTCATAGATCATCATCATGGATACATTATAGGTGACATGGCTAGATGGAGTCAAAGTTATGACAAGTAAAACAAGTGGGTAAGTGCAAAAAAACATTTCACGGGATACAAATCATTCAAGCATTTATATGGGCACTTTCATCGTCAAGTCCAGGAATCCGATTACAGGCAACAGTACACGCACGTACTCATAAAAGGCACGCGTTACACTTCACTCATAATCGTACAGAGCTAGTGCAGAGGTCATCTTGCACTGTATGTTTATTACCGGCAAGGTATCCTTGATGAGAACAGCCTCATATACCGGCAAGCGTCTTCGATCAGCACATTTTACAAGGATCTCTGTATTAGATACTAGATTAGTGCGTGTGATAGAGGCCTTGTGTGTGTCCCTATAGTGTTCTTTGGGCCCACCACTCTGTAAGTGCATGGTGAGCCTTCTACTGAGCGTCGTTGTAGTATGGCCAATGTAGCATACTGGACGGGTTGCGCAGTCCCCGTGTGGGCAAGTGAATTTGACCTACATTAACCTGCTTTAATGGCTCAGTTTCAAGCTGGGGTTATTTCTCATGGTTAATGATGACGTTTTTGGACCTTGATAATAAATCGTAGTGATAATTTCTCACCAACTACTTTAGGTCTACAACTGCCTAGAACAATTTTCTTTATGGCACGCTCATCATGCTTCCAGGCAGGGTCATGATGTTTGATAAAAAATCTTGATGTTTATATTTTTAGTATGGTTGTCATCTTGTTTTTGCAGATATTTAGTTATGATGTCCTTGCATGTGGCGTCAAAGTCTCTATTACTATATCCATTGTTAACAAGAAGCTGGCGGACTCTCTGTAGCTCCTGGTCAAGGAGTTCCCACGAAGAACAGTTCTTACTGCCCTACCGACGTATGCCCGAAGACACCTTTTTTATATCGGTCTGGGCACTCACTAGCCGCATTCATGCAACAGCCGGTATCCGTCGGCTTCCTGTAAACATCTGTGACGTAATGGTCACCTGCGGATTTTACTATGACGTCAAGGAAAGGCAGCTTAGCTGAACACTCAGTTCTTTTGTGAATTTCAGACCAGATATCTCCTGTAGCCTGAGTCTGATAGTCTCAAGGACTTCTTCACTCTTCACGTCCAAGAATATATCATCGATATATCGGCAATAAAAAGGTTTTAGATTCACATCGCCAAACATCTCCAGTTCTACATGTGACATGAGCTTGTGCAAAAGGACACCCAACGGTGACCCCATAGCACACCTTCACCTGGCATAAAGTCACCCTCAGGGCATCAATGGTGCTTCCATCGTACAAAGTCTAAGCATTTGCTCCAGAACTTGGCTGGCAGCTTTAGAGGACTTCTCTTCTGATGATAGACGTATTGGAGGATGATCTGGATTGTTTGTCAACTGGTACGTTGGTGAACAAGCTTGAACGTCCAGAATGCAATAATCCCCTTAGGTTTAGTAGATTTCAGAATGTCAATGAACTCTGGCTAGAGCGAGTGCGAACGTCGTTGGATACGGTGCGATAGGGCATCAATCGTTTGCAATCCTGTATGTGGGGGTCGGGATCTGCGATATTATAGGTGAGCGGGTTCCTTCCTTGTGCGTTTTTACGCTACCGAAAATATCCAGGGTGGAACTCACCGTAACTTCGGAAATGTGTTCCACCCACCTCAGCATTGGCTACATCAATCAGGTTATTTAGTCGCTTCTTCAGGGACTCGGTTGGGTTTCGCGTTATTCGACGAAATTTTGTATCATCGCCGAGTATGGACCTGACTTTGTCCATGTAGTCTTGCTTGTTGAGATAACATAAGCGGCTGCTTTGTCAGCACGTCTAATAACTATATCATCGTTGTTCTCAGACTAGCGGCCGCCTCCCGTGTTTTCTGGTCAATATGCTTTGCTCCCTGTATGCCTTTTCTACCAGCTTCCACTTGCAACAGGGCTTTGATATCCGGCTCAACGTCAATTCTGCCTTCTTCTTCAAGCTGCAAATATCATCATAAAGAAGGGCGATCTCGCCTTCTTCTTATTCTGGTCATACTAGGTATATGTGGCAATCAAACCGAGTTGAGAAATTCTATTTGGGCTTCAGTTAGTTCTTTCTCTGACAAGTTTAAAACACACTCGTCCTTCTGGTACAGCTAAAGTTCCATTGTAGAGGCACGTCAGTTTCTTTAATGTTCGCGCCTGGTTAAATCAGCGTGATCCTGAACTAAAGAAGTCAAAGCTTCATCTACTTGCTTCCTCAGCCCTTCCGGAACACCACAGGTCTTGTATTTTCTTTGCTAAGTTTAGTTCTGTCTGAGACTTTTAATTATCTCTTCTTTCTTGGTAAGCTGTTCACTGATCAGTCTCCGTCTGAATTCATCAGTGAAATCCGTCTGCTGCACTGCTCTATCATGTAGTCTAAATTCTGTGTATCTTGGGAGCAGATTTTCATATAGGCACCGTTGGTTAAACACGACAGCTTGTTCTGCATTTATTAGCTTTTTATGTATGTTTCGATATGTCGCACATTCGCTTTCACTTGAGATTCGAGCTGGTGGACTATTTCTCCGAATGAGATCATCACAAGTGTGAGTTATGGTTTCCATCTATATTTAAATACAACGTTTCGATCGTCATAGATCATCATCATGGATACATTATAGGTGACATGGCTAGATGGAGTCAAAGTTATGACAAGTAAAACAAGTGGGTAAGTGCAAAAAAACATTCACGGGATACAAATCATTCAAGCATTTATATGGGCACTTTCATCGTCAAGTCCAGGAATCCGATTACAGGCAACAGTACACGCACGTACTCATAAAAGGCACGCGTTACACTTCACATAATCGTACAGAGCCAGGCAGAGGTCATCTTGCACTATGTTATTACCGGCGGTATCCTGATGAGACAGCCTCAATCCGGCAAGCGTCTTCGATCAGCACATTTACAAGGATCTCGTATAGATACAGATAGTGCGTGTGATAGAGGCCTTGTGTGTGCCCATAGTGTCTTTGGCCCCCCCAACCGCCAGAAGGACAAGCATATATATATATATATATATATATATATATATATATATATATATATATATATAATATATATATATATATATATATATATATATATATATATATATATATATATATATATATATATATATATATATATATATATATATATATATATATATATATATATATCTATATATATATACATATATATCGGTATATTTTGGTAAGGATATTTTTTTATACATTGGGTGTTGAAGAGAAGAGCGCATCTAGCTTTAGCAAGTTCTCTGTCTAGGTTTTCGATTGATATTATTGTTTTCTTCGTTTCGTCAGATATCTGGTAAATTATTTCGCCAAGTGACATGTACAGGTATTTTCGTTTATTAACGTTTCGAATACAAACATCGATCCATTTTCAATTTTATCGCTATGCACAATGCAAATAAACACACACAAGTACTCTTAAAAACTATAAATTGAACACAGGTTTCACACGAGATATTGTCGCAACATCATCTTGCATTTTGTAAATCCCTGAAGGGCCACTCATAAACAAATATATTCTCATCGGAACAATCTACAAATGTGAAACACTGGATTTTCGCATCTACATCGAAACGTGTTTATACTCCCCCCTTTTTGGTCATCCATTATTTCAATGTGACAAATGACGTGTGTGCTGACTTGTTTGTTTATTTCTGGTGCATGTTCGGTTATGCACAATGACTGGAGCACCATGAGACGGGTTCCGTCCGTGTGTTCCGTGTCCGTGACGTGATGATGGTGGTGTTGTAGGTAAGGTGTTCTCGTGTTAGTTGTGTTTGGTAGCAGTTTGTCATGTGTTCATTTGGTGCTCCATCTCTGAAGTGCATTGTCAGTCTTCTAGAGAGGGAGGTTGTGGTGGCACCAATGTAACTTACTGCACGAAACCTACAGTCTTCGTATGGGCATGCTAATTTGTAACCTACATTGGTACATTTTAGTTTTTCTCCGGTGACATAAGAAAGTTGGTAGCCATAATAGATTACGAACTTTGCTCTTTTTACTTAATAGGAACGCATGATCACTGTTTGCATTTTTGTTTGTTTGTTAAATCTCGGATTGTCTCACGACGCACCTTATATGCACAATCACGGGCTGTTAATGGCGCCGCCCACACTGTGTTCGCTTCAAAGTGTGGCCTGCAGGATTCTGTGAAATGTACCGAACCCGGGGAACCTTAGTGCTCTAAAAGAAGCATGACACTCTGTTTGTACCTTGTCAGAGCCCATCACCTCTTAACCACTCAGGCCAATGGCGCCCGTCTACCCTGTTTCGCCGTGCTATTCGAAAGGACCGGACCCGGGACTTTTGTGTCGAACGGGACCTTTGATAACTAGAGCCAATGCTCTTAACTCGGCTTCCATGTTTGCATCTATCAGGACACTCATCTTTTGCGTCATAACTAAGCCAATGCTCAATGGCTTCCGGTATACTATATATATATATATAGATATAGATATATATGAAAATATAAATAAGATATACATACATGTACATATATATATATTATATACATATATATATATATTTGCTTTTGTTAGTTTCATTTATGTGGTTTGAATCAATTCTTGTTGCGTTTTTGTGTTCGCATTCGTGTTGACTTAAAATGCTGTCAAAGCTCATAAAGAGTAAAAATGTCTGGGCTAAAGAAAGCATAGTTTATGTCCTTCATGTTGACGCTTCGTCATTTCACATGACATCATCAGGAACAAGCGCAGGATGTTACCTGTGTCACACAGATAACACATCATGTTACAACGATCTTTGTTAAGTTACAAGATTCGAAGTCGCGCATATATATATATATATATATATATATATATATATATATATATATATATATATATATAATATATATATATATATATATACATACATATAAATCGAATGCGAAAATCGTTTAGCATGTGTAGGCATTCACTCGCAATAATTCGTCTACCACATTACATATAGGTCAGTTCAATTTACAACACACTGAGAAATGAGCGTGCGAAGCGTATTTGGGTGACACCACACAGCAGATAATTACACACAATGCTGGAGCTATTGACAAGCTCACACCAAAACAACCCATATTTTGGCCTTAGGGTCACAACCGACCATCTTGGCCCCAGGGGTGATCCGTCATACAGCGACAGAGTACCTCGCGCATTGACCTGCTAGTTTATAGCCGGGTCTCTTTCCCGTGTGTGTATGGCCTCTTGTACGTGAAGGCGTCTTGGAATGCGTGATCTTGAGATTATCGGTTGTAGGGGATAGCCGGCTTTATGGATCTTTGGGTTCCAATAAAAATACTCAGGGGCATAATCACCTGTTATCTTACGTAGCTTCCCCACTTTCATATGTTTGTTAGCCATATATATTAGGTTTTTTTGAAGCTCATCTATAGGATTATACACTTTATCATTACCCGTGTTATCCTTTGGATATTGACATTGTCGTTCAAGATTACACCGTGTTTTTCATTATGGTTTGCTTTGCCCATGATGACATACACTACGGACTTATTAGCTTCGTTGAAAATGATATCCTTGTTCTTAAGTACTTCTTGCGCCGCGCGTTGCAAGTGGGGTGGAAGGGAATGTTTGGCCATTTCCCCATATTTGTTGAACCTTCCGCCAACAGGTGCTCTACAAAATCAGGATAGATGTCAATTTTCCCTTGCCTCTTCAGCTTTGTTTATCTTAGTGTTCCTATATAAATACCGAGGGGCATACTCACCGGTCATCTTACGTAGCTTGTAACCTTTAATATGCTTGTTAGCCATAGAGATCAGGCCGTCTCCCTTCTTCTTGAACTCATATGTACAAGAATACGTGTTGAGCATGTTGAGCAGTTATTATAACGTATATATACATATACATATATATATATATATATATATATATAATATATATATATATATATATATATATATTTTTTTTTTTTTAAAAAAAAACAGTTGGTATGAACACAACCGCGGAACGGTCGTTGACCACCTTCTTTTGCCTTCGACTCTTCTGCAGACCTGTCTTAGGATACGCATTCCATCGGTCGTATGTTGATGCACGATATTCATACACAAATCTAGACACTTGACACAAACATGGCACAAAGACCTGCTTCCAACCCTATGGGCACAACACACCATCTTTATAACCGCAACACCATGAGCCCTGCTGGGAACAGGATGAGAAAACGCTCAAGTGCATCATTAAGGACAACTGAACCCCCACTAACATCCAGGACAAACTAGCGCTATTCATATGCTACCGCAGCCCAACAACGTCTAACCTGGTCATGAGCAACAACCCACACCGCGGCAAAACATGTGTGAAAAATTAAAACGTAGTCTACTTTTACAAGTGCAAAAAGGAGAGTGAGCGCTCCTACAGAACAGTGGCTACGTTGGGCACACGACCACATCCCTAAGCCGCCGCATAACAATGCACTTACAACAGGGCGGGCCCCAGACACACACCGAGCACGACCATTCCAGCCACCTCACACGCTCCAACATGACCATGAACACAAGAGTCATAGCCGCAGCTCTTGATAAGCGGCGCCTCCAGATCTTGGAAGCGGTTTTTATCAAGGATATTGACCCAACCATCAACCGCCAGGGCAGAACCCGAGGCACGTTGCTATTATATGATGGCCCACAGCTCAGTATCAAGCGCTAGGGCGATTGACAGTGATGAACTGATGACATTTGTTCTTCTCGCATTCTCATTGTACGCACTAAAGAGTACCATGTCATGTATCGCACGTGTATGTATTTTATTCATTTTCAAACTTGTGATCGCGAGCAACTTGAACTAGTATTGCAAATGTTCGTAGGAGGATGAAACGGGAAAAGTATAACGAATGTTCTACTTGCATATCTTAGTTTTGTGCCTGAATATCGTGCATAAACATACAACCGATAGAAAGAGTATCGTAAGACAAATAGAGAGCTTGCAGAAGAAAGAGTGCAATGCCTGTTCCGCGATTGTGTTCAACCAATAGTGCAAAGATATTGATTATATCTTTGTAATTATATATTGTATATATAATATACTGTTTATATATATAAATATATATATATATATATATACATTGGAGTGACAACAACTTCACTCAGCAGGCGTATCACCATGCGCTTGCAGAGCGGTGGCCCACAAACGAATACGAACATACACCACAACACACGCCTCACGAGACAACAAATGGTTGACAATACCACTGTCATCGCCGGATCACACGAATCAAGACGCCTCCACATACAAATGCCATATACATACGGGAAAGAGGCCTGGCTATAAACCGGCAGGTCAATGGGCGATATACTCTGTCGCTGTATGACTGGTGATCCCAGGGTCGAAGATGACCGATTGTGATGCTAAGGCCAAAATAGGGAGTGTTTTGGTGTGGCCTTTTGCGGCAAATAGCGGCAAATATCGTGTTTAATTTTCTGCTGTGTGATGTCACCTGAATATGCTTCCCACGCTCATCTGTAATTGCGTTACAAAACATATGTTCCTATATGCACTGTGGTAACCTAATTATTGCAAATGAACGCTCACACATACTAGACGATACTTGCATTCGCTTTTTATACATATGCGACTTCGACTCTTGAACCTTAATCACGATCAGTGTAACTTAAACGTATTGCCTGTGTGGCTTAGTTAACCCGCACCGTCTTTCCGGTCAAATTCTCACACCCCGTCTCTGGGGGGCGGTTGAAGACCCCCTCTAAAATTCAAACTAAGCATCGCACGAAAACGAAAGAGGTGTCATCGGGAAGTGCTTGACGAGTAGGGTCCGGGTCCACCCTCCAGAACAATTTCCCCAAAAGTGACGTCACCAGGGGGGCTAATTTTTCACGACTTTTCACGCCTTACATTGTTTTTGACTCTGGGGAGTTCATTTTGGGGATATATGAAAAAACAAAATTTATTTGGAATTAGAAAAGGACAGCGAAATCGACCAGGCCTATAATTTTTAGGCCCCCAAAATTCCTTTTTTATTTTTTTAAAGATAATTCAAAATTTTGAGTTTTCAAGTTAAAAAATTCCTTTTTCCTTTTCCAAATGGGTAGAGCAGACCAAGAAACGTTGATGGAAGTCAACCTTTAATAAATAATATATGCTTACTTTAGCCAGAATCCTGTATTTGAAGTGCAATTTGGCAAATACGCAAAATTTATACGTAGGCAAAAACGAAACAAATAAATTCCATCGTACGTTTTGTTGTATCCGTAAAGATAAGCAAACGCTGAAAGTTTCATTAAAATATCTGCATTCGTTAAAGCATGACGACTGGTTGAACTTTTTCGGAGGTGACCTCACTTGACCTTGACTAACTCATTGACCCTAGACGACCTGACCTAAATATTTTGAATCAGCATGTCAAATTGATGTGGAAAAAGGTATGCAAAATGTGAGCGTGCTGCCACGCACTGTTCGTCCGCTATCCGCAAAAAACCTGAGGGGGAGGGCGGTTGAAGACACCCCGAGACGGGACGGGTCAACAATCTGCGCTTGTTTCTGATTATATCATGTTGAAGTGACGAATTGCCAACATGAAGGACATAAACTATGCGTAGACATAAACTATGCATAAACTATAAAGATATCTTTAAGCCCTATATTTGTACTCATTATGAGCTTCAGCACCATTTTCAGTCAACACGAATCCAAACACAAACACATGGTAAGAAAAGTCGAAGCCACACCAAGGGTGTCGATTTGTATCCCTTTGTGAGGGCCATTGCCCCACCAATGTCCATCTTGCCCCCATGTTGATTTGGGCCCCCTAATAACCTATGCTGTTTTTATGCTGATAAGAAAGCTAAAGGGGAAAACACCGTGCTGCATAGAACACTTAGTTGATGTTAACCAGCATATTTTGTACTGCAAAGAAACAGATTAGGTTTAGATAGTGGACTGACTCCCCACCTTCTGCTGCAAAATTGAAAATTGAGTGCAAAAAAGCAACGAAACAACTGGATTTCCCTCCACTGTGGAAGTAAAACTTGCATCATAAAATATTGAGCTTAGCGGATGATGATGCATTTTAAACCAGGTTGTCTTTAAAAATTTGCCAAGCCACTCAACAACACCTGCATTGTCATACTGACGTTTGTACACACCACCAATGACAAAATCACATGCATATGGAGCTTGAATAGAATTCATTTCATTCTCAATTTACAGTCATTATCAAACTTGCATACAATCCAGTCCAGTGAACAACAATCACAGTTATCATTGAGATTGAGGACATACAAACTATATTTATCTTCAGCAGCCCACCCATCACACGGTGCACTACTCTTTTGCTTCTGTAACTTTACCTGTTACCGGACGATTTTTCCCGTTGGCGAGGATGCTGAATAAACATAAACATACACATGAAATAAAAATCAGAATTATTGAGGACTGAAAATATAGTGGGCGAAATACGATGAGTTTTTGGTTGTATGTGTGTGTGGGGGGGGGGGCAGTACACTTCGCCCCCAATGGTTTTACAAAATCAACACCCCTGAGCCACGCCGACGAAACTAAGAAACGGCAAAGGCGCAGTGACGTTAAACCAGCAATACACCTTTCCACCCACACCCACACATGTAGATATACACACACACACACACATATATATATATATATATATATATATATATATATATATATATATATATATATATGCATGTATATATGTATATATATGCATATGTATATATATGATGTGTATGTGTGTATGTGTGTGTGTGTGTGTGTGTGTGTAGTTTTTTACCTGCGCCAATTGCTTGAGTATTCACATCACCTTCTTGTTCAACCTGCCATTCTTTCTTCGTAGTCCCTTGCCTGACCATACGATAAGTTGTTGCATCGGAGAGTGAATCTTATCTCCTTTTCTTGTATCTTTGTGTCTTTGTATCTTTTCTATCTCTCTCTTGCCATCGATGATTACTACAATTATGCCTCCAACCTTTTTTTATTTATTAAATTTATATTTAAAAAAAGCTTAATCCGGGTTGTTGCTGGGTGGCTTTAGGAACCAGGGTTTTGTTGCTAAGCAGAGCTTGTTGCCTGAACCCTGGTCCCACCACCCGATCCATGAACTCCAGTTCAACGGCAGAATTTTGATCGAAAGTGCCGTCAATGCACCGACACGGCCGCCCGGTAGCTCGTCCCCGGCCTTATCGGGCAAGCTGCCAACTGACACTCCCGGCCGGGGGCTAAACGCGAGCGCGCGAAGCGACCTGAACCCCGCGTTGCCAGGACAGAGGAGACCAGTGCAGGCCAGCGCTCTAACCAACTGAGCTACCGGGGGGGCAAGTGGAAATTGTCAGTAAAATATGTTATTGTCTTGCTCCAGTCTATGCAGAGCTTGTAGAAGTACTAGGAATGCAAATTTCCAGTACTTCCAGCGCCCACCAACAAAACGCACGCGAATGGTCACTCAAAACATAAATATCAAGTGTGTATACTTCGTCAATCTGACTTCCCAACACACCGTCTTGAAAATGTCTTAGGTTAAGACGAAACGTCGATAGAATACAGAGATGTGCTATGTGTTAATTGCAATCTTGACCTACGGCGAAATACTACACAAATACAATGAAGAGACAAGGAAGATAATACGATCAATCGAATCCACAAGCAAGAAGATCACCAACGCTGAACTCTCAGCCGTATTCAACGAAACCTGGACATAAAATAATCTGCTTCCAAACTACTCACACACACACACACACACACACACACACACACACACA